>JACXGI010004382.1:0-37849 GCA_016801175.1 Esox masquinongy | reverse complement strand
TTTGGACACTGACGCTATATTCATAATTTTGGCTCTGTATGCCACCACAATGGATTTGAAATGAAACAACCAAGATGCAATTGAAGTGCAGACTTTCATCTTTAATTCAAGGTGTTGAATAAAAATATTGTATGAAACATTTAGGAATTGCAACCATTTTCATACACAGTCCCCTTATTTCAGGGGCTCAAATGTAATTGGACAAATTAACACAATCATACATAAAATGTTCCTTTTTAATACTTTGTCGAGAATCCTTTACAGGCACTGACTGCGTGAAGTCTGGAACGCATGGACATCACCAAACGTTGGGTTTCCTCTTTTGTGATGCTTTGCCAGGCCTTTACAGCAGCGGTCTTCAGTTGTTTGTTCATGGGTCTTTCTGCCTTAAGTTTTGTCATCAGCAAGTGAAATGCATGCTCGATCGGGTTGAGATCCGATGATTGACACTGCCATTGCAGAATATACCACTTCTTTGCCTTAAAATCCCCTGGGTTGCTTTTGCAGTATGTTTTGGGTCATTTTCCATCTGTAAAGTGAAGCACTGTCCAATCAACTTCACAAAATTTGTCTGAATCTGAGCAAACAATATATACACTTCAGAATTCATCCGGCTGCTTCTGTCTTCTGTCAAATCATTAATAAACACTTGTGACCAGTGCCACTGGAGGCCATGCATGCCCATGTCATCACACTGCCTCCATTGTGTTTTACAGATGATGTGCTATGGTTCGGATCATGAGCCGTTCCAAGTGTTCTCCATACTTTTTTCTTCCCGTCATTCTGGTACAGGTTCATCATAGATTCATCTGTCCAAAGAATGCTGTTCCAGAACTGGGCTTGTGTTTTTAAATGTTTTTTGGCAAAGTCTAAACTGGCCTTTCTTTTCTTGAGGCTTATGAATGGTTTGCACATTGTGGTGAACCCTCTGTATTTGCTCTCATAAACTCTTCTCTTCATGGTAGACTTGGATAATGATATGCCTACCTCCTGGACAGTTTTCTTCACTTGGCTGGATGTTGTGAAGGGGTTTTTCTTTATCCTGGAAAGGATCTGACAATCATCCACCACTGTTGTCTTCCATGGACATCCAGGCCTTTTTGTGTTGCAGGGCTCACCAGTGCCTTCTTTTTTTTCTCAGAATGTACCAAACTGTTGATTTGGCCACTTCGAATGCTCCTGATATCTCTATATTTTTTGCAGCCTAAGGATGGCCTGTTTCACTTGCCTTGGGAGCCCCTTTTGACTGTATGTTGTGGGTCCACAGCAACAGCTTCCCAATGTGAATGCCACAGCTGGAATCAATGCCAGACCTTTAACCTGCTTAACTGATGAAGAAATAATGAAGGAATAGCCCACACCTGTCCAAGAAACAATGTTTGAGACAATTGTCCAATTACTTTTGGTCCCTTGAAAAAGAGGGGGCTACATATTAGAGAGCTGTAATTCATAAACCCTCAAATTAAAGCTGAGAGACTGCACTTTAAGCCCATATTCATTATTTAACTGTAACTTGAATATATTTTGCTAAACAGCCAAAATGACAAAACCTGTGTCAGTGTCCAATTATTTCCAGACCTAACTGTACATAATGTTTCAATGCAGACTTTTATTTTGAAGGCAAAATACAAAAAACTGAGGTCTTATCGTTGAAGCTGAATCTCTAAGGTTGCCTGCATGATGCTAATCTGATGTTGCCGGTTGTAGCTATCAAGTTGTTACAGCTAGCTAGCTAGCTTCTTAACTTTGGTTGTCACTCAGATGATGGCTAACTTCTTTATATCAATGTGATAGGCGCTTACTGACAGTTCAAAACAAACCTGCACGTGCACAGACACAGCCATTTACATTTCTCTGACCTCACCAACTAGCTTTATACTTTGAACGTCGGGTGCAGGACATTGTTGCTCTGATGCTTGTGCAGTAGCAAACTCCACACGATGGTAAACTGTGCTCCGCTTGGTAAAAAAAATTGTACTTCATAAAAAATATTCTGTTATTCTGTGGTGGCGCATCACAATTCAGCAGCGGCGGGGCACCGCTCCAATTATAATAAGAGGGAAACACTGAGAGTATAGTGTTTACACTACAGCCAGCATCGAAATGTCACTAGTTCAAGGTGAAAAAAATTACGTCGTTGAACATCGTTCCTTTTTTGCTTCATTGTTCATAAACGGTGAATTGATCTGGGTCTGTTTAATGAACACTTCAGTTTTTCCAGTTTTTACTGAAATTCACACAGTTTAATGTCTTAATGTACTCTGAAATTAAAGCATAGATCAAATAATAGGGCATCGTGTATCGGCAGTACATTCGCTTTGTTGACTGCCATCGGCCTTTTGGCGAATAAGAAGACATTCGTCGATGGCAGTGGCTGATGTTTATCTGTTTTGTCTCATCAAATTTGTGTGGGCTAAATGTTATGTTGGTTATTTGTGGTCTGACTTGACAACCGTAACCTAGCCAGCTGCAGTTTTGGAGAAGATCCAATAGGTGGCTTACTACACTACTCAAACAAATTAAGGGAACACATAATCATCACAGTATGACATCAAGTCAATTAAACTTCAGGGATATCAATCTGGGCCCGGTTTCCCAAAGCACTAAAATGATTATAAGATGCATGCAAGTGCCTCGTTATTTTATCAGTACGTTTCCTGAAAGCATTGTTATCTAAGTGACACGTAAAATTGGTTGTTAATTAACGAGTGCTCTGGACCACTCATTAGTCCATCTTAACTGATCTTAACAGGCACTTTACTATTTTTATGAAATAGCGGTTCCCTCAACATGCGAGGAGTGATCGCAAACAGTCAATATTAAGGCAATGGACATTTTTTTTTAATCAAAACAGTTTTGATATAGACCAATTTATTTAGACAAATTATATAATAAGTGCGTGGGTGGATGTGAATGTAACTGAATGCAATTCTCAACTGAGGATAAAGAAAAACCTATGCAAAACAAGACATAATTAAGAAAAAGTGTTCAAAATTAATGTTCACAAGTCTGAAACCCCGCATCATGTGCTACTGGTAGGCTATTGCCTTTAATGGATCGGTGCTGGTGCCTCTCTACCTCGTCAAGAAGAACATTGATTTGTTCAGCTCTGAATGCTTGATTTCTCTTGCGTTCCATTTTTATTTAAAAAAATGTGTGACATCTGCTCTGTGTGGCACCGCAGTTCCTCTTCTTATTCGGCGCTCCACCTCGCCGGTGTACTAACCGCCGGCCACAAAGTGATGGCAGCAGTGCACACCGAGGACACACCTGTTTTCACTCAGTCATTTATTTAGAATGTATTGTGTTTTTTAGCCACTGCACAGCACGGATTATTGTATTCTGTCATTGAGTGTGGTGCGGACTTCAGTATTATTCAAAATCTACAGGGTACATAAAGAATTGAACTGTCTAGGTTTGAGTTTTGTTACCTTTTTTCCACTGCCTCATTTTTACGCACACTTGGCACTCGCACCGTCACACAAATAGAATTTGTTCCAACTATGCTTTATATTCCCAGTTAACCAATCATGTGTTGATTGCTATGTGACTTAAGTAACATATATTCTATATAGCGTCCGGAGGAACTGATCATTCGATGTCACATGATGAATTTCTGGAGATATGATTTTGGTTGGCCACCACATTGGTTGGATGTAATGTTTCGTCCACCCTAAATTTCACTACTTCCTCAAGTTTTCCATTTTCCTATTGATGCCTAAGTACTAGTAGAATACATCGCCAGCAATATTATATGCTTCTGATAAGTAATCAAGCTCTTCGAAATGCAATAGGCTATATTTCAAAACGTATTCATGGCCTAATTCCATTCCAAACCCCAAACATTGTCTAATTCCTTTCCAAACGGCCGTAACATAGTACTTACAATGCATTTTATAAAGAGCGACGTACGTGATGGTTTGGGACACAGGCGTAAATCCGTTGTAACAAAGTCCATCATAAGGCTACGTACATCATTAAACCGTCATAAGTGCCACGTTATTGGGAAACCGGGCCCTGTCCAGTTACGAAGTGTAAGTGATTGTGAATCAATGTCACCTGTTTTGGTGCAAATGAATGTGACAACAGGTGCACTGGAGAGGCGACAGAAAGACAACCCCCAAAAAGGGAATGTTTTTGCAGGTGGGGGCCACAGACAATTGTTCTCTCCTTATCCTTCCTGACTGATTCTTCTCTAGTTTTGCATTTTGCTAGAGTCCTTGTCACTACTGGTAGCATGAGGCGTTACGGGCAGCCCATTCAGGTGGCACAGGCAGCCCAGCTCCTCCAGGATGGCAGATTACACACAGTACAGTCTCAAAAGCATGGAGGACATACCAGGAAATGGGCCGTTACACGAGGAGAGCTGGACATGGCTGTAGAAGGGCATCAACCTAGTAGCATAACCGGTATCTGCTCCTTTGTTCGAGGAGGAACCCTACAAAATGACCTCCAGCGGGCTACTGGTGTGCATGTTTCTGATCAAACTGTCAGAATCAGACTGTGGGTGGCATGAGGGCCCGATGTCCTCTAGTGGGACCTGTGCTCACAGCTCAGCACTGTGCAGCTAAATTGGCATTCGCCAGAGAACACCAGAATTGGCAGGTCCACCAGTGGCGCACCGTTCCGTTCTCTTCACAGATGAGAGCAGGTTCACACTGATCACATGTGACAGATGTGAAAGAGTCTGGAGATGTCGTAGTGAATGTTATATTGCCTGCAACACCTTCCAGCATGACCAGTTTGGCGGTGGGTCAGTGATGAGTCAGTCTGGGGAGGCTTATACTTGGAGAGTCGCACAGACCTCCACGTGCTAACCAACGGTACCCTGACTGCTGTTAGGTACCGGGATGAAATCCTCAGACCCATTGTCAGACCTTACGCTGGTGCAGTGGGCTCTGGGTTCCTCCTGGTGTAGGACAATGCCCGGCCTCATGTGGCCAAAGTGAGTAGGCAGTTCCTGGATGATGAAGGCATTGATGCCATTGACTGGCCCTCACGTTCTCCAGACCAGAATCCAATTGAGAACCTCTGAGATGTTATGTATTGGTGCATCCGATGCCGCCAAGTAGCGCCACAGACTGTCTGGGAGCTCACTGATGCCCTGATCCAGGTCTGGGAAGAGATCCCCCAGGACACCATCCACCATCTCATCAGGAGCTTGCCCAGTCATTGTCGGGAGTGCATACAAGCACGTGGGGGCCATACACACTACTGAATCACATTACGAGTTGACGTGATGAAATTCACGCAAGTTGGAACAGCCTGTGATTTTAACTGTTTACTTTGATTTTCGGTGTGAGCTTAAATCCAGTCCTCAATCGGTTGGTGATTTTGGTTCTCAACGAATTACATAATGTACAGTAAAGATTTTGATCTTTAATATATTTCATTCATCGAGACCAGATGTGTGATTTGAGGGTTCCAGAAATGTTTTTGAGCAGTGTATATTTTTTTAAAACAAGCTTTGCCTTCAGTCTCTTAGTTTGTGCTCAACCTGCAAATGTCCCTTCCTCCTCAAGTTTTCAAATCATACACGATTGTAATTTGCCTTGTATAAAAGCGACAGCTAAATCACATATTATATACTGCTGGGGAAAAAAGATGGATTAAAGTAACCCTGACTTGTAAGTGCATTATATGATGTGGTGAGACGATAGCAGACACAGGATTCTGGCTTATAAAGGACTTGAGGGTGCAGGAGGGTGTTCAAGTAGTTCAGAAAGCCTGGAACTTAGTTCACTGGCAAACTGAAGCAATTGCAGAAATATGGACAAAGAGAGAAAAAAGTGAGAGTGAGAGGATGGTGGAAAAATGGAGTGAAAGTTAGTTTATTAACTGGCGAGCTGAAGGGATGGCAGAGGTATTGAGGTTGGCAGCTAGGTTATAGCGGCTGCCAACAGAGAGGAAGCGGAGGCTCACAGGGCACAGCATGGAGCAGTTAGAGTGGAGCAGTTAGAGACTGGGATTTAATCAGTCCATTCATAACAGAAGTCCATAAAATGTTGTGCAGGCATTTCGCTTTTTCAACACCTGAACGGCATCTACTTTAGTTTAGCGCATTAATCATTAAAATTACCAACACAAAATCAGTAGTTTTTCTCCAAAGGAAGACCCTCGAACAGTTTCATTTTTATTTCAGTCCATTACTCATTGAAATGACCACAAAAAACAATAGTTTTTCTCTTATGAAAGACTGATTAACTTGAGGTAGTAGCAAATATGGATTTCTTTGTTGGTGCTTTTTCCTCTTCTAAAGCTTAAACTGACAGATAATTGTCAAGGAGGGCAGTCAATAGCAATTGACTTTTCTTACTTAGAAGAAAAGGAAATTGCCTAATTTTGCAGTGGCTCATCCTATTTGATTGTTATGTTTAAATGTTTATTAGAGGATACTTGGATCATTAGGAAAACTACAATTATTCCTGCGTTCTTTCTCCAGCAGACACCAATATACTGTAGTAAATGCTAATAGATTTATGGTATTATTCTTCACAAAGTAGCCTTATCAACTCAAATGTATTGATATATGTTCACAGTCATACCACACCACCTATTACATTATTGGAAAACATTCCATTTCGCATGTCCTAGTTAGTACCCATGGCGATGGCGTGTTGACTCACTTTGCAACATACTTTGTGCCGCATCCTTCTACAACGAAATGTGATAATTGTGATAACAATATATTATGGAACACTATCTTTTCTTGCTAGCAAAAGAAGATAAAAACATGCAATGTACAAATAGAGTACAGTAACAAGATAGATTCAGTAATGGCAATATTTCTGTGCCTGCCTGTTTTACCCACATTTAATGCTCCTCACTTTGTGAATGAGAGAATGGGGGTAAACATTTTTGAATTAATATTACAATTAATTGACAAAACCTGAGAATGATAGCTTCAACAAGCACAGACACATCACAGCACAAAACTGTACACCCACCAAAATACCCCACGACATCAACGCCTCCCTCCGAAAGGAAGCCCAACATTTCAAATGCATTATATATGCTCTCATAGACTTAATTGAAACTGAAAATGTTATGTTCCACTCCAGTGCACTCCTAATAGGCCTGTGCTCAGTGACCAGCCTGGTAAGTCAATTACAAGGCAGAGCCGCCACACTGGATCCACCATGACAACCGAGCTTAGCCAGTGAAGAGGCTGCTCAGAGCTTCAAAACACACATGCGTGTGTGCGCACACACACACACAGACAGAAAGAAAGACAGCTCAGAGCAGGAAAGATGATAAAGGTGAAGACAGCAGCTATTTTTAGATCTTTAGTTACCTTTAAGTTTCACACAGATCTATTAGGATCAGCCAACAGTTCTCTGGCAGATTCCATTTTTTTTCTCCCTTTTTCCATATCCTTGCCACATAGCCATTATACTGCATCCCATCTGCTCTGACATAAAATGACTGATTGGCTGAAAGCAATAGATACTAATAAAATTGGGGGAGCTGTTCGGTTACACTTCAGTGCAGCGTTTGATATCATTGAACATGATTTGTTATTGCAAAAGTAACTTACTTACTGATTACAAATCACTGACGAATTTGTTGTACTTAAGAATAAGTGTTTAATGAACGTGTTTTATGTTGCAACTGCATTAGAAATGGTTTGTGAAATATATCCTTAGAATGTCTTCAGCGCATTCATATGTATCTTATATAATAACGTCAATGAGGTTGGTAATGTCATTATTGGGCCAAAAGCCTAAACCATGTTTTGAAAAAAATGCTGATACTGTACCTCATTCCTCTACTGGCCCCTAAATGGCTGCCTTCTTCCTTTTTTCTCCTTCTTTTCTCACTGAGGCTAATGGCACATGAATCCACAGGGCTGAATCCTTTGGTCAAATGTTATATATCAAATTGTATGGTTAAGGATGTTTTCAGAACTGGCGTAACCCGCTAACAGCCCTTATCCACATTATAATCAAGTTGGTCATACTGGTTTATACTGCACAAATTAAAGGTGTCCTATGCAACTTAACACCACCTATCGGCAGTGAGTTGTATATCGGTTCTATAACTCCATTTGGATTTGACACTATCATCATTAACTACGAGCATACTGACCGGTCTGAAGCAGTGTCACCTCTAACTGACGATATTGGAACAATGAACAGAATTTTGTTTCAAATGGGATTAAAGTTGATGGTCCCTTTCCATTACTACAGAACACAGAATAAACAAAGAAAACTGCTAAACCAATCAAAACGTCATCTGGGCTATCTATTGCGTTAGATGCATTGCCATTACTTCAGAGAGTCGTTGATGGCTATCTAGCGAACATGAAACCGTAATCGTGCTAGCTAGCGCTAGCTGGAACAATAATATGCGCACTTCGACCAGTTTGCACAAGGCTACATCTAGCTAGAAGGCATTATAATTGCATCTTCCAAGCAATATTTGCTTAAGCATAAGGTTTAGTCAAACAAAATACAATGCATGTTAATTTTCTTAACATTTTCCAGAGAACACCAGATTGTAACACTATTTTCCAGCAAGAAATGGAATCAAGGAGTGTCTGCTCGGACACAACATAGTTTGCTAGCTTATTGTCTCAACCAAAAACATTGGCGAAACCTTCCTAAAACGTATCTGTGCTCATACAAATAGAATTAACAAGAACATCAAATGATTTTCTAAGTAGTATAATTGTTTCTCCATCATCATCAATCTAATAACTTACACATAGCTTTCCTTGACTATCTAGTCGAATAGCTAAATGAGGTGATGTAACCTACTTGTCGAGTAGAAAGGTAGCCAGGTCTGCATCACTGTTCACATAAAATTCAGCTCTCGCCATCATACGCAAAATGTACCCTTGTCTGTCTTATGCTCGCATGGCTTCCATATATTTTAGTGTCTGGAGCGTTCAGTGTAGGCTACATGAACCCAAAGCTTGTCATTGGCCTTCACCTCACACACTTTCAAGGAAGTACACGCTGACGAACGTCCCGGCCTTCTACGTTTTACTTGCAACCATGGCAGTGGGGATAGTGTCAGTCCTGCCACTCTGCCAGAGACTGTTTTTTAACATTAACTGATGGTATGTAAAGGTTATTATTGGATATCTTAAATGGAAAATGCTGCATAGGGCACCTTGTCTGTGCAGAACAAGTAAATCTATTTTATAAAGCGTTCATAAAACATAGCTAAACACTTCGTAATTAACAACGTAGTTTGTGACTCTGATCAATAACAACAGCGTTAAAGCTATATTTATGAATTGTATGCAGTCAGTTAAAACTTGTAAACTAAATTAAACATGCTTAAATTATTTGAAATGGAAACAACACAGAATATTTGTAAAATATTAACAATGTATCAAATGTTTCCTGAAATAAGTTAGCACAGAGAACATTGCTGAGGACATTGCCAAATAAACCTACTGGTCAAAGTACATATATTTTTGCAGGGGGGGCAACCAGTGACATGCCGTTAGGTCTAAGTCAGGGTAGGAAATCTGATAGTCTACTCACTAGTCAGGTTGAACTCCCTAGCAAATCTACTTCTATTACGTGTCATTAGAGTGGAAGCATACTCAATTTAGGGGAACTGTACTATCGTTGTCCCATACACACATCTATTGAGACAGCCGTGGACAATTCCTTATGCAAAGAAATATTTTACTACATTGATCTCAGGACGTGTCCATAACATATATCACCAGTTTCATCTGCATGACTCAGAAAGTAAGAAATTGATTGCGCCAGTAGCGGACGATTGCATAAGCAATTAAAAAAAAAAAATCTTGTCAGTCAGTGCAGCCTATTTCCCACGGGCATGCTATGCATCATGTGGCCCTTTACAAGATAACCGATTAAGCAAAATAGTAGCGAGTCTGATTGACAATCCAAATATGTCAAATCTGAATCCAGTAAACAAATATAGCCTACAAAATCAGGGAGTAGATTAACTAACTTTTGCAGAAAATAGCTAAAAAATGATTTGCAAACTTATTTTATTTCAAGAAAAAGTCCATTCACCCATCCTTCTGAAAGAATTTGGATCGCTGTAGCCAGGCAGATAATTCAAGTCAGTGTAGCCAGCCCTTGACCACACGGGTGCAGCAGTCGAGAACAGCAGGCAAGGAAAGCAGAACAACCTGCTAGCTTCAGCACAACCACACAGCCACTCGGTTCTTAAATACTATACATTTTGGAAACTTCTGATAATGTTCTGCCCCTTACGGTGGTGTAAATCCGTAAGAATGTGTTGGTTTACCCTTTGACAGACTTGTTTTTTTCTTCAAAATATAAAGTGGAAAATTTTTAAACGTAACAATGAATTTGGCACGTCTATAGCTAGGCTAGGCCAGTTAGCGCTGCTTGACCTACTCACAGGATTGGAGAGCCAGTGGCTTAAATATTTTGATAGTAGGAAGTGACATATCTACACCCCAAAAGCACATACTGTAGGCCTAGATAGCACAGATTAATTTTCAATGTAATCTGCTCACTGTCACATCCGCAGATTCATGGGCGTTGCCATATTAACTAGTTCCTGTTTCACAAGCTCACTAGCACTGGAGTCCAGCTGAGCCTAGCGTGAACGAACAAGAGCACGCCTGAGCCAAGGCAAGTAAACGTTTCATTACTAGCTAACATTTTTTAATGAGCCATTGTCAATTACATATCACCATTGAAATTAATATGGGCTAACAACATTAATTACAGCAAGTCAAAAAGCAAATTGCCAGGATTATCATTCTTGTAAATAAATTCAAAGCGATTCAAAGCTAAATGTTAGGTTCTGGCTAGAGGCCACAGTCAGGACCTGATCACAGAGGTAGGTGCCTCTGGGCATCTCTGCGCTGCAGTTTTGTTTGTCCCCAATTAGACGCAGCTGTATCGCGTTGACTCTAATTGGGGACCTTATTTAAGTTGCTCTGTTTTTTCCTGAGTTATGGATCACTGTTTGCACCAGCTGTGTTTGTTTTATGCATGCTGCAACAGTTTCGGTTTGTGTCTCTCCTTTTTTGTTTCTTTTGTGGTTTGAAGATATTTAAAGGATGTACTTCAGCTCTGCGCCTCATGTCCTGCCTATCCAACACCATGAGAGAATGATCCACCGCCACAGGACCAAGCAGAGCTGGACGATAGAGGAACACCTTGAAGATAAAGAGCTAGCGTACCTCCATTGGCCAGCCCTGGCTCCAGAACAGGATCCAGGGCAGTGGCATCGCCGGCGGGCTCCACGTCGGCGATCTAAAGGGTAGGCCCAGTAAGGAGCCAAGAAGACTCCCCATAATGTTTTTGGGGCGGGGCTATGGGGGCTGCCGGAGGGGCGGGGAGGGACCCTGCTGCTGCACTTTTGGGGGTTCGGGGGAAGAGACCCTGCAGCCCTGGGAGCAGGAGCACCTGGAGGACAACGATGAGGTGCTCCTGTCTCCCGACTCGTGGGGGCTTTTTGAGGAGCCCCTGCAGAACGGGGACCGGAGGAGGGAGGAGGACCAAGACACACTTCGGCCCCCATCCCCGGAAGATCGACGGCCACCAGAGGGCTTTTCCAACCGGCCTCTGGAGGAGCAAGCCAGGTGATAAAGGGCTTGGCTGTGACTGAGGCCTCCCAACCAGGCAGCCACTGCAGCAATGGACGAAGAGCCCTTCGAGCACCGCGGGCAAATGTGGAGGGAACGGCTGAGGCCCTGGTTATCAGACGTGTTTTATTAGATGAGGAGGCAGCATCTAGCCAGGCCTCCCGTCCCACCCAGCTGGTTCCTGCACCGGTTCTCTGCCCGGTACCCCCAGTGCCGGTCCCCCGCACCAGGTTCCCAGTGCCGGTCCCCCGCACCAGGTCCCCCGCACCAGCTCCCCAGTGCCGGTCCCCCGCACCAGGTCCCCAGTGCTGGTCCCCCCACCTGGTCTCCAGTGCTGGTCCCCTGCCCTGAGCCATCAGTGCCATCCCTGGTGGGGTGGGATGACGAGCCACTGCCGCCACCGCCTCCGGAGTGGCAGTCTGATGAGCCCCTGCCGTTGCCACCTCCTCCTTCTGCTCTGGCGCCCCATCCTGCCTGGGGGATGGAGACTCCCTCTGCTCCGGCGCCCCGTCCTGCTTTGGGGGCGGAGCCTCCCTCTGCTTCGGTGCCCCGTCATGCTCTGGGGGCGGAGCCTCCACCTGTCCCGGTGCCACGTCCTGCCTACTGCCCTCCTCCCCTTGGTTGTTCCGGTGTTGTGGTCGGGTGTCCGCACCATGGGGGGTACTATCAGGTCCTGGCTGGGCGCCTCTATGCATCTCTATGTGCCTGGGGGCCACAGAGGTGCCTCTGGGCATCTTTGCGCTGCAGTTTTGGTTGTCTCCAATTAGAGGTAGTTATCCCGCGTTGCCTCCTATTTAAGTTGCTCTGTTTTTTTCTTGAGTTCTGGATGTTTGCACCAGCTCTGTTTGTTTTATGCATGCTGCAACAGTTTCGGTTTGTCTCTCCTTTTGTTTCTTTTGTGATTTAAAGATATTAAAAGGATGTACTTCAGCTCTGCACCTCCTGTCCTACCTACCCAACACCATGACAATAAATAACTTCTACAGTAAGTTATCATTTTAAAAATGTGTTTATAGCTAGACTACTTTCTGTACAACACTCAGGAAATAAGCATAGTAATGCAGCAGGTCTTTAGATATTCAAGCTAGCTTATGTTGTTAGTAGGCTGCTGCTATTGCACATTATCTTCCATTTCGACATATTTCTTGATCAACAGGCGTCTTAGGAAAATCATATTTTGATCACAACATCATAACACAAATCCATAAAACAACTTACTGGAACTGTTGAATCCTCCGCTGCTGCGAGTCCAAACGGTTGGTTCAGTTGACAGCAACACAGACAGGCATTTTTATCTTTCAGTGCTTCTTGCTTTGTCCAATGTTAACAGGTGTGAAAACAAGCTAAAACGCTAAAATGCCTAGGGCTATCTACCATCACGCGATCTACTCAAGAGCGCATGATTGATTTTTAGTTTTTCCTTCTGCGTGTGCCTGTGACTGAAACTCATTCATGTTACAGAATAAACCTAAAACATTAATACATTCGTCTCTACATTTGTCAAAATCGTCTCCATGTAGAGTTCATGGAAAAATTTGAATTATATTTTTTTTTCACAAAATTAATGTGTTGTTTTTGGGAATTTCAAAAATGACCTCTCTACGGGACTTTGTTGGAACTGTCTGATTGAGAAGCCATTGGTTGCAGTACCCATTCCGACCACTGAGCCCATGAATATACATGCCCCCCGACCATAACCCTGGCCCCAACATATTGTAAAATTACATTATTAATCTGCAGAAATACGGAAATTTACTTCAAATAAAGTACACTGCTCAAAATAATTGAGATCACGTAATCATCACAGGATAGCATTAAGTCAATAAAACATCAGGGATATCAATCTGTCTACTTAGGAAGCATGAGCAACTGTAAATGACTGTCACCTGTTACACTGGAGGTGCACTGGAGAGGCAACAGCAAGATAACCCCCAAAAAGGGAATGGTATTGCAGGTGATGGCCACAGACAATTGCTCTCTCCTTATCCTTCCTGACTGACTCTTCTGTAGTTTTGCGTTTTGCTAGAGTCCTTCTCACTATTGGTAGTATAAGGTGGTACCTGCAGCCCATTCAGGTTGCATGGGTAGTCCAGCTCCTCCAGTACATTGTACCCTGCCTACCCAGACCACACATCACTGGAGGCAACCAATCAATTCAGGTAACCCCCAGTAGGCTCTCCAACTAGATGTTTAGATAAGCAAAATAACCTATAGACTACTGCTCATTAAACATGAGCTGCATTTGACTGTCACATTAGGATGTCAGATTTGGCTTTAATCTTTCTTTCATCTCAAAATGCTATGAACCTCAGCTTTCAATGTGTTGTGTTTTTTATATACATGTATGCATGTATCACCATGCAGGTTGGCCAAATGGAGCACATTATCAGAAAGTATTGGAAAATAAAGTCCAATGAGCCAGGCTCTCTATCGTTTTGATGACAGTCCCATCAGAAAGAGTCAGTGCCTTTGCCCACTAAACCTCCAAGTTCTCTTTAGTTTGCCTGTAATTGACCATTTAATATGCTGCCTTTAAATTAGTTAGTCTGCCCTCACCAGCCCAGAAGGCTGCCTTAAAGATACACCTGAGAGTTTTAAGCTGACTTTTTTAAAATTAATAATCACTCCTCATGTGATTAAATACTACTGTGGCGGGTGTGTGTCGTTCAGTGAGTGTGAGGTTCCTGATGGTGTTTGTAGAGGTGTGATCCTACAGCTGCTTAAGAGCTCTCTGAGGAATCAGACAATTACTTTTTGACTCTTTAACCTGTTTCATTAATTGATTTTGTTGTAGGCCAGAGTGTGTGGGGATGCATAACAAACCCCAGTTGTCCCTTGTAGCTCTGTGCAATGCTGTTTCGATCAACACTGTGATTGATTTCTCTGTGTTCTTCCACACATGCACGCACATAAACACACACACATACACTCACTCAGGAAAATACATGCAAGTACAGAAAAATAGAAATACACCCACACACATACACATTTAATAAATCATAAAAAATGATCTGCAATTCTGCAAGCTAGGTTTAACTGTGATTCTTTGCTAATGTGTATACAATCTGAGTGCATTATAAAGTGAGCCAGACTTTTTAGGTTGCATTGGAATTCCCTAATGTGTTTCCATGACAACCAAAAAGAATGCTGCTTATGCATTTACTGTACATGTCTACTATTCTTTATGCAAAGCTGGGAGGTGGTTGATGCAGCCCAAGATAATTTGCATTAACACAATCCAATGAATAATTGATTCCTCGCTGAGTAGTAAAGGGAACCTGTTTCCAGGCAACATGAGAAAACACTGGTTTGATCTGCGTGCAACACTGCACTGTTACACTGTCACCGCACTGTTACACTGTCACCGCACTGTTACAATGTCACCACACTGTTACGCTGTCACCACACTGTTACGCTGTCACCACACTGTTACAGCACTGTTACACTGTCACTGTTACTTTTCATGTGTTGACACTGCACGTAATCATGAGTCATTAAGGACCAATAGCACTTGGATATGTTGATATTGAACGTAATAGCACTGATGATGTTCATGTTGAATGTAACAGTGATTTACACATTTGTTGCATATTAATGTAATTCCTGTGATACTGGGTTGGCCCAGTCATATTGTCAGCACACTGTCACATTGTCACCACGCTTTTTCTACTGATACACTGTCATCACACTGTTACACTGTCACCACACTGTTACATTGTCTCCATGCTGTTACTCTGTCACCACTGTCACCACATGGTTACACTATTAGTGTACTGTTACACTGTTGTTACACTGTCACCGCTCTGTTACACCGTCCCCGAATCTTCTACGCTGTCAACGAACTGTCACACTGTCCCCACTCTCACCACTCTAGTGATAAAGCAGGCTAATTATTGCATACCTGTCTGCATTCAAGATCAGTTCAACATGTTACCTCCTGTCATATGTTTGCTCTGTCTCATAATGGCTTTAACTTTCCTCTCACTTGTAGAGTCACCAACCCCCATCCAACAAGGGGATATGAAGGCTAAAACCCTGTGGAATAGAGGTGCTGGGTACTGTGTTAAACCTTTCCTTATAATAGGTTATAGGTATCAGTAAGACATTGACAGGTAACGACTGTCTGGGGAAGTGTTCTTAAATGAAAGCCTTCATTTTGAGACTCATGACATCGACACATACTGGTCTTTTGTCTTTTTTTTGTCTTCCGTTATACCGCATTCATGAACTTTACCTCTCTAAGAAGACAGCATCGTTATGCTTTTTAGGAATTTATGTTACGGATGATTGTGCTGTTTACTTGTTTTTCAACAAAGAGAGAAAAATGTAGAATTGAAGTAACACATACGAATGGAGGGAGGAGAGGAGGATGGGACCTTTCTGATATCAATCTCCTGATTTCGGTTCCGCTAGTGAAGCTATTACCTTCATTCATTAATCTACCTTTTATTTAACCAAACAGGCCTTGAGCGTTGCCTAAAAGCACCATAGATAAACTAGACAGGAAGACAATGTTTATCCAACTTGCCACTGTCTACCTTCCACACAGCCCTACTCAGGAAATGATTTTGCTATATAATAAAGAGCCAATTGACAGTAGAGCAATTATGCACAGGTCTAAGGGTCTTTGATCTATTATTATTGAGCTGGTGAAAGCAACAGAGACACATGGGCACCTGGCAAGAGCATACAGTAAAAGGTAGGTGAATGTTCAGCCATATCCATGCAAATTATAGTGTGTATTGAGTTTAACCCAACAAAAACCAAACATGTGGGTTGATGGGAAATGTGGGTTGGTCATTTACTTGGCTGTGTGGGAAGAGAATGAATCACACAAAACCTAGTACTGTAACAATGAGAATGGATCTGAAAACAGCCTTTAGGTTGAAGCTAACCCTTGTGAAAACACCCACACACAAACACACCTTATTGGCCATTCATTCACGAGACAGCAATGCTTTTCCCCATGCCAATCAGCCAATTACTGCCTTATAATAGACGGTCGGTTCACTTTGAGTGCTCTTTACAAGACTGCATCCCAGACAGAGCGAGCTGACCCTGTCACACAATCATAACAATGATGAATACCACTGCACGGTTATAGCAACCGGTAATGTGAAACGGTCGTAGAGGTATACTGACCTGGACAACCCCTATCTCAAAGCTGAGGAAACATAATTCAAAACAGCTTAATGAGAGAGGCAGGGATGAGAGCACATTTTGTATCACAGAGGTGATATAGAAGAGAGCCAAGCTTAATTGATGGAGCTTCTTTCGGGTCCTTACCTGAAGGGCTAACAGAGAAAAGAAGAAGTAGCTGTATTCTGCTTTCATACGCTACACAGGTCATTTCCATCTAAAACCCAGAGAGGCCCAATATGTGATGTTCATAGGACTGATGGTAGCTGATGAAGGTCCTCTGTATGCGTATGAAGATATTCCATTAAAAATCAGCTGTTTCCAGCTACAATAGCTATGTACATTAACAATGTCTACACTGTATTTTTCAATTTTATGTTATTTTAACTGACAAAAAATGCTTTTTACCAGGTGTAAGTAAACTTCACCATTATTTCTTTTGTCATATACTTTTTTTTTTAATTCAAGGTATCATATAGTAGTAGACACACCATTCTATTTTGTTGAACATCTTAATGGATAAATGTACTCCTCATTGCATGATGACTTTTTGTTTGGCATACAAAAAGAGAAAATACATTTTCACTGCATAATTCAGTTACTGTAGAGGTACCCCAGTGTACAGTACAGTGGATACTCTGCTTTTTTTATGGTGTAGCATAAGTCCATTATACCCTGCCATTATATATATGCCCACTTCACCAGGATAAAAAGTATATCAGGATCTCGTTCTGCATTAGTTGCCTGGCTGGCGTCCACTTGTCTTTGATCACTGCTAAGCACAAATGATTCTCTACAGTACATTATCTACTCTTCCATTGATGTTGATCATTTAGTCCGCTGTGCATTTTAATGTGAACACTGTGTCTGACCCAGCCAGGCAACACTACGCTTATCTGCTGTCTTACTTCAGATCCACATTTAACACTGCACTTTTAATGAAAATCTTTTGTGGGCGTCATACAGACCTAGACAGTGGCATTTTCAACATTTCTATGACTGTGACTCAGTGCAACCTTATATTGAATGTATTATGTTAAAACCAAGCTTGTTAGACGAGCATCTTGTTAAGAGAGGAGCAGAAAACCCTAGGCGGTCAGTTGTTACAGTGACACAAACGCACTGACACACATACACATTCATGCACACCCAAACACACCGTACTATTCTCCCTGAGCTGGTATTAGCTTTTGTTGTTACATTTCTGATTTCATGGCCATTTTCCCTCTACTATTGTCCAGAGCTATATTTTTTGCTTGGCCAAAACTAAATCACGCCCTCCCGCACTAAGTAAATGATGAAATGTTTTCCTGTGTGCGTCTGCCTGTCGACATGTTTCTGCTTCATTGATATTCCATTCTGATTATTTTTAATGCAGGTTCTGGTCTGTCTGGCACAGTGTGATTGAGGGGAGATAGGGTAGGACCGTATCTGCAGCAGGACCCGGAGCTGCCTGCCCTGCTGTCTACGGTGAATAGAACAGGCATTAGATAGGGCAGCCCTCTGTGGGTCCTTATCAGTCCGAGCTGGAGGGGGCAATAGATAGGTGTGCATATGGCAGTATCTGCCTTCTCTTGACTGATTATTTTGAAGGTAGCATACTTTACAAAGTCAGGCTCAACAAAGGATTTTTGACCCAGCAGCTCCTTTTAGACAAAACTTCGAAAAATAGAAATGCTCTTCCATTACAAAGACAGTACAGAGTTAGAGCTTCAAGTGGTATGTCAAACCAAGCAAATGGAGGAACAATGAAAAAATAATGATGCTTTGAAAGTCGCTAAACATGTAAACTCAATTTGGAGCAATGGCCATTCTCTCACACGACAGAAGCTTTTCTTAGGGCTTGTTTACATTATGAGAGAGAGACTCATCTTTGCATAATCATTTACATAGCATTTGAAGTTACACCAGCATGTTGAGACATACCACGCTGGATTGTGGCTGTCAAAAGCTGGAAAATATAACGATATGCGCACTCCCCCGAAACTTGATACTGTGTCTTTACTCCTGGGGGGGTTCTATCGAAAATGTGGTGCATGCTACCTTGTAAGGTGGCATCTGGAGCTATCGATATCTGCAAGTTTACACAACAAACAAAATAATCTAGCATCTCAAGTCTTCTATACGTCTCGGAAAATGGAGCAAAATAAAACACTTAGTTTATGGCCATTTAACAAGCTTTTGTTCCACCTACCTTTAAGGACACCAACATGAGTTCATGGGTACAGTTGGTGGCAGTCAGAGCAGTAAACGACAAACACATTTTAAGACTAAAAGTGGTGAAAGTATGAGCCTAGAATAAGATAAAACTTCAGGTGAAAATAATATTTTTCATGTCATAATATTCTTTGCACATCTTTTTGAACCAACAATATCAAATCAAATAAACACTTCTAAGCAGGTGTTAATGGTGTACTGAAGAACATATTTGCAAGCTATTTATTAACAGTGCAGTATTAACATCAAAAATAGAAAGTGTCAATGGAAGTAGAATAAAAAAGTAGAATAAGTGTCAATTCCAGTGGGAAAGAACAAGAGACTTTACATTTTGTACATGTATAATAAAGATCATACAATAGCCCCCAGGCACACCTGGTTTAATTGGTGGGTTATATAATTATCTGAATAAATTCAATCTTTTGTTTAGATTATGTAAAATCTAGCAACACACTGAACTACCCCAACCCATGCAGTGAATCAATGCAAACTAATGTAATTAAGCTAGGCCAGAGAGATTGGAGGAAGAGGGAGATTTTAATCATGTTGGTCAATGAATGAAGCAAGGCATAAGATGCTTTTGACGGATGGCCAGTCACATTCAGATTTTCATGCTGTGTTACCCATTAGCAACAAGTGCTTAAAGAGACATTGCACAGTTCAAACCATAAAGTCACCAACCTGCCGCTTGGTTTTATAAACTCCTTAGGGACAGGACTGTACAGTATAAATCAACTTACAACTGTATGCACTAAGAGAGGGAAGGACTGACCAATGTAACATTCTTTAAAAATCAATGTATGTACAGTGGAATTTAAAAGTCCTTCATTGAATCAGATGCTGTCTGTCATTGAATCAGATGCTGAACTCAACAAAGGAATGTGGGACATGGCAGTTCTTTGAACACATGAGAATACTTTATTCCCTTAGTGACATGGAGCTGACTTTGAAGAACTAAATCCAACTTACTTCCTGAGTCTTAGTGCACTGCATCGGTGCAACTCTGTCAATGTGCAGTATTTATTTGACAAAGAAGTACTAAACTTTCTTCACCAACAAAATGTAAATGGTATAAACTTTCCATTCATCTCTCTGTTACTGAAAGTAAAGGAATACATATTGTTTTACATCCATTTACATCACAACACACCATACACAAACACATATTTTGAGGGGAGACATAGACAATGCGTTAAATATAGATATTTTAAAATAGTTTAATATGGGTAATGTATTGTGTGCGGAATTAAGTTACAGTACATTTTAGTGCTTAAACCCATTTCATCCTTTCTGCCCTATGCTTTTAATCCTGTTAATGTAGTTTAATATCTGTGGCATCATAACTATAAATTAACTGAATGGTGAATTAGAAAAAAAACATTCTACAGCTCAACATGAGGCTTTAACGTCAACTCAGATGTTTCTGAAATAATTCATTTGAATCAAAGGAAAGGGGTTGGCTCCAGGTCAGAAAGTAGTATTATAAACCATTTAAGTGTAAAGGGACTTTAGTTAGTATCGTCCATCTAATCTTCTGTGGCCAGGGTGGCTCTGGTTTATGTGTTTTATAATTATTCTGGCCCTCAGAAGCATTGGCTGTGATTTAACATCTTAACATCTCCCAAGCTGTAAAACCTTTCACGGTCTTAGCGCTGCTCTGGAGCACCAGTCCCTCTCTTCTAGCCTGTCTCTCTCTTTTCTTTTTTCCTCTCTTATTCTCCATCTTTCAGTCCATCTTGCTTTTATCCCTGCATTTCTCTCCCTCTTTCTTCCTCTATCTCTCTCCCACCTGAGCTGTTCACGTGTCCCTGCCTTTGACATTGCAGCTACCTCGGAGAGTTTTGCCTGTAAGGTTGAATGGAATTGTGACACCGGGTGGAATTTGCTATGGATAGAAGAGCGGGGATAAAGATAGAGCTTTCAGAGATGAAATCTGGCTTCATTTTGTAAAGAGAACTGAAAGGCACCAGGGACTTGTCTGCGTGTGTTTGCATGTACAATGGAGTTCATGAACGTGCAGTAACCTCAATACACAGTTAGCTTGAAATATTGCAGATGGGGCTATACAGTTGGGGTGTTTTGAATGGCTCAAATGGTTGGAACAATTGTCAAAGAGGACGGTCATGTGTGTCGTGGGCCAGAGGACTGCAAGTGTGGAGACAGGCAAACTGTTAGTGGAAAAGCTAAATGGTCAGCAGTAGCATGTTGACATCAATCACGTGTGTGTGTGTGTGTGTGTGTGTGTGTGTGTGTTTGCATGTGTGAGTGAGAGCATGTGTGCATGTTAGATAAGTTGACCAGACGTCCCATTTTTCCTTTTTGATTGGCCTATTCCTAGAAACAATTCCTAAAAAAAGAATACTTCTCAATTTTATTCACAGCTCATATTTCTATTTATATACTTTAGTGTAATAACAACAACATGTAAAAAATTTGTTGATACCTGTACCAAATTTGCCTGCTTCTGCTGTCCTTTTAAGAGTAAGTTTGTTCACTGATACATTGTAACCTCTGCACAAACAACCATGCCCATGGCCAGAAAGTTTATATATGGTATATTCAGCAACAGCTCAGTCATACGTAATCTTGGAAAACTGTGGAGAGAAAATCAATTTGACAGGACAATAGTGAAAATTGAAAGTTGAATGTTGTTTTTGACCTCATAAAGTCTCTCCGGATGATATTGATCATTCTAGTGTGTGTGTGTGTGTGTGTGTGTGTGTGTGTGTGTGTGTTTGTGCAGGTCTGTGTTATTGCATGCGTATGATCATCCAGGGCTTGAACCTTGTTCCTACATTCCGCTCACAGATCTCTGTTGCGTTCAGAAACACTCAAAAACCCTGTACCAATTTACAGCCAAGCCCGAAAAAAATGTTTTACATAAACGCCTTGGTGCCAGGATCTGAGCCAGAAATGTCAAATGGCTATTCTGAAGTGCACACGTCTGAGATGGAAAAATTATGCATGAACAGACCAGGTAGTGTGAATGATCAACTGCATATTATTCTATTACAATTCAGAACGCAGCATCTAATTGAGGAAATGACTCCAATTTCCTAGAGGCCATGGTGCACTGCCTGACACATAGTTCCACCCATCTTATTTACTCTTAAACACCATAGAGACAGGACCTGAACTCAAAGAAACAGGAGAAATGGTAATAAGGGTGTGTGCAGTGTCTGGGCTGCGTGTGCATGTGTGTTAGGGGGAGATGTCTTCAGCCTTGAACAACTCTTCCAACTTGTATTCTTAGCCCCTCATATATTCCACTCTTCACTGTTTGTCGCTGTCTACTGTACATATTCTTGTTACACTCTCTCGACTATTGAGTCTATGACACCACTCCAGGGAATGGTTTGCAGCCTCAGTTAGAAGGAAGTGTGCATGAAAAATGGGGTATAAATGCATGTTTGACATCCACATGCCATCTGAAGTAGAATATCACTAGGAGGGGCTTAAAAGGGATGTAAACCGCAGCCCAGTGATTTATTAGACATATTTAAAGGTTATAAGAGGAATAGCAACGTAATATATTGGTGGTACGCTGTACTGTAAATTCAGCAACTATTAGTTATGGTCAATGAACAGGGAAAGACCTCTGAAAATACACACTATGACTGCCTGCGTGATTTCCACAATTTTCTGGTGCTGGAACATTTCACAGGACCTCTTGACAAAATGAAAAATAGAACATTGGAACATGGTGAATCTAGAACATACCACAGGACTGTTTCACAAGATGGGAAAGAGAATGTTTTGCTGAAACTGGATTAAAAGCAAACAAATGCGCAGCTAATATAACTTTGGCTGTAAGGCTGAAGGGTACTTGAGGACATGGCATTTGGAGTTCACTCACTGTCCTCACAATATGGTGTGGAGAGATTCCGTTTGAGGGGGAAGGATTTGAGTGGCGGACCAGCTTAGCAGGTTACTGTATGCGTTGGAGAGGAGCCCAGCTGTGGGCTTGTTTTAAATGAGTTCAGGCACTGCAGAGCCGGCGTGGTCCCTGCAACATTGTGATTCGATTGTGGAGTGTTATTAAGGCTCTCTTTGCTCATAATGGCCCTCATTTATCCTCTCTAATATTATTCAGATGAGAGGCAAATGACAGGCTCCTCTCCACACTTGCCTATATAGAGCGATCCACAAGGGTTTGGGTATTTTCGAGCATTCCACAAGGAATACGGGATGGCCAAATGGAAAGCCGTCAATTATTTTTTCTTCACACTTTCTGAAAGTGGAAGAGAAGGAGGGCTTGTCGTCTTGAGATTCATTAATTTTAACTATTGAATAGACTGTTTCTTTTGGTTGAAAATAGCTATTCCTGGCATGTAGAACAGCACTTTAATAGTAGGCTTATTGCTTGTGGCCAGCTCTGTGATTTCCGAGGACTAGGCACAGATGGTCTAGTCAATAGAGTGGGAAGTATTTACTTCAGGATCAGCTATTTGTCCACAGCTGCCTGTCACTAATACAGACTAATTGTGTCTAATTGTAGATTGACGCACAAACACTCACATTAAACAGAACACATGTACACATGCTCACAAATGCGTAGGCACTTGTGCATTAACACACACATTTGTTCTTGATATAAAGCCACCACCAATTTTTGTATCCAAGATTTTTCTGTGGAAGCCATCCGTTGCCAGATAAATGATATTGAAGATGCAACGTTCGACAACATGGCTCGTTTTTTCAGTCTTGACAATAGTGGAGTTGTGCTTTCAAAAAACAAAAATAGAAGTGGAACCGAGATGGAAATTATTTGGGCAGTAACTCCCCTGATTTATTACATGGCATTACCAATAGGTGGCACTGTACCCTTATTAGACAGTATGCTGGAGGTCTGCTAAGTCTTCATGATTTTAACGAGTAGCATTTGGTGGGTACAAAACTTGATCTTGCTAATTTGTGACAGTCTTCCTTGTCACATGTGGTGTGTGCGTGAATGTGTGTTTTGTCCAGCTCTCTATCCTTTAACTCAGTAGATAATCTATTCTATATAAAGGTTAATTATAATGACGAATCAGGTGCTGCATGGCTCTTCATTTAAGGACACGTCAGGTGATGCCAAGTTCCTCATTATAAGACCAATCACCAAATCAATCTCCTTTCCCTACAATCCCCTACACATTGACAAACACACACACACATAGTGAAAGCTCTGGGAGAGTCACAGTTCTGGGAGAGTCACAGCTATGGCTGTTGATTGCTTATTTTAGAGACCCCAGTTGGACCGTGCGGCTGGCAGGCACACCGCAGCGCGTACTTAATCAAAGCCAGCCCCTGGAAACCATAGAAACCGTGCCAATCACCCAGGTGCCTTTGAAGCCTCACGCCACTCGGCAGTATCCATGGGGTGCACCTCAATACTCTAAAACAGCCTCATCTCTACTCTTTCATCTGCACTGACCTGAAAACCTAAAACAGGTTAAAGCATGAATGTCCAATGCCTACAGCTAAATTACTTCTTTCGGGAGTGGTTCTTCCTCAGCAGCACAAATTAGGGAAAGGAGATGAGGATAGGAAGCCACTGTTCACTACTAAGATTCAGCCCTGGAGTCAACACCGGAAAAAACATTTATTCATGGATGTGTGGGATCCTTTAGAAATAGCATGAGAAAATATTACCCAGGACAAGAGTAAGAAAAGCAAGGTCAAAATAGGTAATTGCTTTTTCTTTTACAGGCAGAAGTCAGTGAAGTCTGTGACAGCAGAATACATGGCTCAGACATGGAGCAGAGAATAATATGGTGCAGGTGCAAAATGACGTGGTAAATACATATCTAGAATGGGAAAGTATTGAAAAATAAATAGAATTTTGGAAAGAATCGCCAAAGAATTTTGGAAAAGATTTTGGCATGTATATTTTGAAGGAGAGGGCACCAAGAAGTTATTACATACAGTAAAGGGGAATACTACAGTACATTATCATGTAAAAAAAGCACAGATATTGTCACCAGGATAGATAATTAATCTCCTCATCTTGTCTTTGATACGGCTCTACAGACAGCTTTATAAGGACTGTGAACAAAATGTGGAAATGCTGTGATACTTTGGCAATACTGATTGCAACTGGATGAGAAACTGAGTCAATCATCATGGCTGACAAGAGTCAACTAAAATAGAGTCCTGGATCACCAAAATTTAATATTTGCCAAAAAGAGCATAGCATACTGTCTGTTCATTTGGCAAAACAGTGAAGATCATTAGCTACAGTAAACAATTCTGAAAACCCACTTAATGATTCCTGAGGTATTCACTTTTTCGAAAACAAAAATATAATGCTATAATTATGATTAAAAATGAATGGGTTGAACAGATGACACCGTTGATTCCTTGTTTCCCTTCGACATCTAAATCCAGACCTTGACATCTAAATCCAAACCAAAATTCATGGACACACATTTGGCAAAGCATTCACACTGCAGTGCTGTGTGGACACCACTTGTACAAAGGTTCTATGATCATTTGGATTTTTACAAGTTTACATTTTTAAAAGTTTTGCTGATGCAAATCTGGCCAAAACTTTTACAATCTCAATAAAACTCAGGTAGTGTTGATAAAAGGGTTAACCCCTAGTAACGAATATACCAGTAGCCCTATTCGTCTCAGGATTCACCTGTGGACCATAGACATTTGATAGATAGTATTTCTGTATAATTATCATAATGCCATCTGTTACATGATGCAGCCTATTTTAGATTTCTATTTTGTTTTACGAATTGGTCAACTAATTGGTCAGGGCCCAGTTTCCCAAAGCACTAAGATGATCTTAAGATGCACATCAGCGCCTCGATATTGTATTGAATCCTTTCCCGAAAGCATTGTTACTTAAGGGGCACGTAACATCGCTCGTTAATTAACGAGTGTTCCGGACCATCCATTTTGGTATGTGCACACTGTCCGCTCGCTCAACTCGCAAATCGCTCAATCTCTGGCGAGCTGTCGCTGAGCCTTCCCGCTGAGCCTGCCCGCGTGCACACTGCCCGCTTGGGCGGGTCGTTATCTTCCTAATTAATGCCAACGACAACCAGTCAACCAGTATAGGGGAAACATCTTTCTCTGAAAATATTAATAAATATTTAGTGTTTGCGTGACTCCACTACTAATAACTTATTACAACCAAGTCAATGATTTGTCAATGATCAAATAGCAATTTACTTCATTTTAGGTTATGCATGTATCACTCACCCATGATCCCAACGACCTCTGAAACCTTCAAAGCATCCATTTTTAGAATTATATCTCTGTATGAAGCCAGAGAAGCATCATAAGTAAAGGAGAAACCGGACACTGCAATTATAAGCTTCTCGTCATTTTGTTTAGATGCAGAGAACATCTGCCCTGGCATTGGTAGTCGCCGAAATCCGTCACTGCCCGCTTGCTATAAATTAGCATAAAGTGGAACTTTTCTCAACTTTTAACAGGCGCTGTAGCTGAGAGATGTTGTCTCCGAGAGTAGCTCCGCCCACTGTCGCCGTGAATCGCTGGCTCTCGTTGGAAATGAATGAGAGCATGCCTCTTTGCAGCTCTAACGAGCGGACGGTGTGCACGTAGAATCGTAACAGGCACTTGACTGTTTTTGTGAAATAGCGTCCCTCAACATTTGAGGAGTGATCACAAACAGTTAATATTATGGCAATAGAACGAATGAAAAATATAAAAACATTTTTTATTGAGACCAATTTATTTATGGACAAATTCTGTAATAAGTGCGAGAGTGGATGTAACATAATTGACTGCAATTTGTCAACTGAGGATAAAGAAAAACGTATGTGAAAAAAAGAAAAAGTGTTCAAAATTAACCGTTCACAAGTCTGAAACCCGCATCATACTGGTACTTTGATCGCAGTGGTTCCCAAACCTCTCCCGGGCCCCCCAGCCATTCCATCTATTAGATGTATCCCAGAGCTAGCTTACCTGAGTCAACAGGTAAGGGCTTTTTAATAAGTTAATAAGTTGATTCAGGTGTGCTAGCTCAGGGATACATCTAATAGATGGAATGGCTGGGGGGGCCCCAGGAGAGGTTTGGGAACCACTGCGATGGGTAGGTGCTGGTGCCTCTCTACCTTTTCAAGAAGAACATTGATTTCTTCAGCTCTGCATACTTGTTTTTTCTTGCGTTCCATTTTATTCCAAACAATTAGAAAGGATTTTCCCCACTATGCTTTATATTCCCAGTTAACCAATCGTTGATTGCTATGTGACTTAAGTAACATAATACTCTACATAGCTACTGGATGAACTAATAATTGGATGTCACATGATCGTTTTCTGGAGATATGATTTTGATTGGCAGAAGTCCACTCCATTGGTTGGATATAACAGTTTCGTCCAAAATAAATTTCACTACTTCTTCGAGTTTTACATTTTCCTGTTGATGCCTAAGTAGGTCTAGTAGTAGAATACATCGCCAGCGATATTATATGCTTCTGATAAGTAATCAAGCTCTATCGATATGCAGCACGCTATATTTCAAAACATATTCATGGCCTAAGTCCATCGTAACAAAGTCCATCCTAAGGCTACGTGCATCGTTAAACCGTTGTAAGTGCCATGTTATCGATCGGGAAAGCGGGCCCAGGTCTGCTCTAAAAAAAATATTTAATGGGATTTATTAAAAAAATATTATTGGAAAAATATCCGAATTTGGCTGCTGTCTAAATCCATTGAGGCAATTTCCATTTTGAAGTAGTTTCTTCAGAAGTCTAATTCATTGGCTGATTCCTTCCTGATGAGGGCATCCCAGTTGACTCATACAAATTGCTAAAAACTCTCAATAGCATCCATGTTGTGTTCTCAACCCATTGATGATGTGGGCACTCTGTTAAAAGCCTTGTACTAAACCAACTGGTTGGCTAAGTAAGGGGAGTGGTTTAAGTAGTAACCTACTACAATAAGGAATAACTCCTGGGACAAATACAGTTCATGTAGTCCTTGGCTTATAATTTAACTTTGACACTGGGAATCACACTATCAAACAAAATCACATCAGATAAAACTCTTTGTCAAATGCACAGGATATATTACAAATACCTGTTGTTAGATGGTAATCTTTAGTAGCTATTTATCAGCTCATATCTCTGTGAGAAAATGTTTGGTGCCGACAGATATTACAGGAAAATATCTGCCGTTTTCTAGCCACCATGGTGTTGAAAAGGACTCCGGTGCATGCACTACAGCACAGTTGGAGCGGAACGTCAGGAACTTAGTATAGTAATTATAAAGCACATAAAACATTTAACATTTACATTAACCAAAACTAAGACCAAAAATAGATTGTATTTGATTAATATTACATAACTTGATTGCATTGACACAATCACATAATGTATTATTTATTATATATGCAAATTTTTCAGGTTTTATTGCTGCGCATCAGATTGGTGTTTGATAAAAGCTCTGCTATTAAACCAAAAATATTGATCTGTTTTAAACAATCAATTTTGTGAGTTTGCGATGACTATAAAGTTAAATACTAATATGACCAATCTAATGATTCATAATACATACCAAATCAATATTTTGATTTAAATGACAGTAAATGAAGCACATTCACGGATGTCTAAAAGAAGTTATCTGTTTCTCACTAATTTAAACTGTGGAGAGTCATCTGTACTGGAGCATCCATTGGGTTTATGCAGCAGGCTGAACGACAGACATCCCTACTGATTAGCTAGAGACAATCATATACAGTATTTAGAGAGTTTGGCCAGTTTTCAATGACACTTTCCCCTCCATAACTATTGATAATTTATCATTTAAGAAGTTCAGCATTTCAAAACTGTGCAGATATCCAGTGAAAGTGGATGCAGAACTAGTTGAGACTACAAGTAGGCTATAGATACACATAATCCTGCATGCTAATCTTTAAAAAACATAAACCTAATGCAGATCTGTGGCAACCATGCAGTAACAGTGTAGTGCAGACACCTTGTGTGACTGTATGACAGCAATGTCTCGCGTCTTGCTGATCCTAATTTCTTTGATACTATCGTTAGTTCCGACCAGAAAGCTGTGTAGGGGCGATGGCTTGGGGCTGCATAGTAGATGTTGTAGTAGATGTTCAGTAAAAAAAAGTATTATGTCATTCCCAGACATGGTGTCAGGTCATGGCCTAGGCATCTCTATGTGCCTGGGGGCCACAGTCAGGGCCTGACCGCAGAGGTGCCTCTAGGCATCTCTGCGCTGTAGTTTTGGTTGTCCCCAATTAGAGGCAGATGCGCTGCATTCCCTCTAATTGGGGACCCTACTTAATTTGCACTAGTTTTGCTTTTGTTTGTGGATTATTGTTTGTGTTATGTGCTTCAGGTTGCGGGTCGGTGGCGGCTTCTGGTCAAGTTTATAAAGAACGTTAAAAGGATGCTTCCCTTAAACTCTGTGCCTGTGTCCTGCCTCCTTAAACTGTGACACATGGAAGTGATTAAAAAAATAATTCTTCCTGTCCCTGAGTAGCTATTCCGTGCAACTATTAAGGTATGTTCTCAATAAGGTGTTTTGCTTTACTGTTTTTATTTTATTTTTTAGTTTTTTTACACAGTACAATTTTGTAGACTATGCAAAATAGTGGACCATGATCATTGCCCATCATTGTTCAGTCATTGCCTTAAAGGTCACGTTTCATGCTAAAACAGGCCAGCCATATCTTGCACACACAGAAGAACTGGAATGTCAGGAATGCCATTGACATGAAATGGCAACAATCAAAAGCCAACAAACCACCTTTGGAGAAAATGTTAGAAAGAAATTGTTACTAACTGTAACGTTTCAGGGAGACGGAGGGAAATGCAGGGTCGAAGAAGGAGTTTTAATAAGAACAAAAGAAAAACAAAATCAGTGCCGTGCATTACAGATACAAAATAGACTATACACTGAAACACAAAACGCCACAATAAAACAATGACTGACAAGGACAGGGAGAAATGCCTGAACTAAATACACGGACTAACAAGGTGAACAGAAACAGGTGGGGGCTAAACACAGGTGAAAGGAATAAACCGATTAACTGAAATGACAACAGGAAAGACCAAACAAGGACATGACAAACCAAGAACACACAGAAAACACGGACTGGAATAGTCCCGTCCGGCCGGGACCGTTACACTTACTAAAACCTGCGACTGACATGTAATACATGAAATGGTACACAATGGGTATAGAAAGTCACCACCTCTTTTCAAAATGCTCACCTTTTGTTTTCTTACTGCCTGAAACGGAAACACAATCTTTTTCCAGCTTTATTCACACAGTAATACGGAAGCCCTGAAGCCCAAGTAGTAAAAAAAAAATTTGGGCCCAGAGACTAAGTTTATCTCATTTGAACGACTTAGTAAAAAAGAATTAAGTAGTAAAAAAAAAACTTACATTTTGAATTTTTTTTATTTATTTTTTTATTACTACTAATTGTTTTTTTGCTAAGTCGTTTGAATGACTTAGTATCTCGTTTGAAAGACTTAGTATCTCATTTGAACAACTTAGTATCTCATTAGAACGACTTATTTTTTTTTGCTAAGTCGTTCAAATGAGATACTAAGTCGTTCAAACGAGATACTAAGTCATTCAAACGACTTAGCAAAAAAAACAATTAGTAGTAATAATAAAAAAAAAAAAATCAAAATGCCAAATTCATTATGCAGCACCATTAAAAGGCCATATAATGATTGCTGCAGCCCATCGTTCTTTGATTCCGTACAGTGATGGGCCTATTATTGTTCATTAATAGTTATTTGAAACCCTAAAGCAAGGCAACATTTGAACGCCAAAGCGTTAAGTCAGAACAGTGAGCAATCGGCTGAATAGTAGCACGTTGGCAAGGTGAGGATGCATCAAGTGTGACATGACATTTTGCTCAAATGATAAAACATTGTATGTAATATAAAACAGGATTGTCCAATAAATATTCAATCCAGGCAACATTACAACGAATACAAGTTGTAGTCTTGTTTAAGTGCCTAAGTTGAACTTCTTGCATTGTAAAAAGAGAAAGCATTGCTCACTAGTTGTGACCAATAGCAGCTAGTATACTAATTCACAGCCTAACAACCCTCCGCTACTCAAAACGAACGTACCACCGCGCTTATATGAACTAAGCTCTAGTCCGCTGTCGTCCTTAGAATATGCGTACTGCATCATCCTCTCTATAAAACAAATATTTTTTGTACCTTGATCAAACATCCGGGGCTAATATGGAAACACCCGGACAAACATTACTGAATCAAATAGGACGGTTATTTTACCCGGAGCCATTATGTATAACAATTGGAGCTGCAGTGTGTGGAGTCTATGCATGTATTTTTTCGTAGTTTTTCATATGTTTGTAGTCATAGTAGCCCATCCATCATCACCAGTTCATCCAGAGATAATAGGCTGGTCTACGCAGATTAATAACCACTGTATTAACCTAACACAAATCCCTATAGAAATAGGTTTGTAATGGCCATTTGATTGTTTTGTAGGCTAGTTCACACTAATCAGGAATGAATGCATATATATATGAGAAGCCGCCTAGGCCAAAATTGAATACTTCACTTGCACATACATATATACTGGTTCTAAACACTTGCACATACATATATACTTCTCTTGCACATACATATATACTTGTACAAAGCACTTGCACATACATATATACTTCACTTGCACATACATATATACTTCACTTGTACTACTAATCTGCAGGGAACCAGACACCACTCAACACCAGGCCAATACCATCCCTATGATGAAGCACGATGGAGGCAGCATTATGCTGTGGGGATGTTTTACAGCAGCATGACTGGGAGACTAGTAAGGATCAAAGGAAAGCTGAATGGAGAAAGTGAAAGTGGTCTTTGAAGAAAACCTGGTCTATTGTAGAGCAATCAGGAACTAGAGCAAATGTTCACCTTCAAAAAGGACAACAGACAGAAACATTCAGTAAAAATACAATAGAAGTGGCTTCGGGACAACTCTGTAAATATCCTTGGGTCGCACAGGTTTGAACCTGAACAAACATCTCTGGAGAGACCTGAGAATGGCTGTGCAGCAATTTTTCCCAACCAAACCTGAGGATTTGCAGAAAATAATGAGACTGTAATCACTGCAAAGTGTTTCAACAAAGGACTGAGTGAACGGGTGTGAATACTTATTTCTGTTGTTTAATACATTTTATGAAAATAAAAAACAGTTTTTGCTTGCTCTTTATGGGGTATTGTGTGTAGATTAATTAGGAAAAAAACTACTGAATTAATTTAAGCATAAGGCGGTAACAAAAATGTGGAAAATGTGAAGGAATTTCAATACTATCCGAATGCACTGAACAAATCAATGTAAATCTCATGTTATTGTTTCTGAGTTTTTCCCTTTACGCAAGAATAGTTTCTTAACTGCAGTATGCCCTACAAGGCCATTTCATTCTTTCCTCTGAAGGTGCCTTAGGCAATTCACTCATTTGTGTAATATACCTTGTACAGGTCAGATACATCAAATAAAACCACCCAAACAACAGAGTTGTTGATATTAGTACCAATTATTTTCCCATATATTCAATTAATTTTTACTTCATATTTATATCCCATAACACAATCGGAGAGCGTTTAACTAAAAAAGTCGCACATTTAAAGAAAAACAGAGGCAATAAAATCAGACTTGGAATTGTCCACATGCCCCAAATTGGTGAGAAAAGGGGTAATACGAGGGATTCATCCAGATAATGCTGTACTTTACCATAAAATTAGAGTGTTTTCAACAAATGAGTGTTCTTGGGAGCAGAGTACAAATAACAGTCCAGAGTTAAGAGAGCAGACCACTCAACTATATTAAATGACTTCCCTCCTTAAAGTCAAAATATAGCAGTGTCAAGGGACACTTCACACTTGAGTACTGATGAGTATTGTGAAAACCGTGAAGATTTTTCACGAAGCCACTTTGGTCCATGTGTATTAGATATGGTAGAACTCCATTCAATCTCCAGACTAAGGCTTTAGAAATAACTTGAGTGGGAAGAGAAATCTACTCTTCACATTTTGTTGGGGATTTACCATGCACATGCATAAAAGTGATTAAAGCATTCTTTAGAGGACAGGAAACCATCTTTCAGAAAGAATTTCCCACACATATCCAAAAATTGTCCTGGCAAACTGTCCTTAAATATTTTAAATATTGATGTTGTATTTTTTACAGGAACTGTCGATAGCTATCTGTGTAAATTATAAATGCAATTAATGGCTCTGACAGAGTTTTCTTTGTTTTATTCGGTGGAAACTACATAATGAGATTTAAAGTGTAGAAATGATTTACATTACCACATGTAACATATGGATTGAAGCAGTCCTGTGTACTAATCAAAAGTCTGGATAAAATTGTTCCATCTCAATTGTTACACATTTCACTCTGAGTTATTACAAGTCAGAATTCTATAGATTACTGAAGTGTTCTCTGAAATGCATTAGTAATAGGAAGATCACTGGCAGCTCCAAGTAGTTCTTGTGATATGTGCTTTTTGTCACTGACCACACTCTCCTCATTAAATCACCGCTGTATAGCGCTCCCAACCCCATAGAGAAGTGTCTGTAGTTTCTGTTGATCACTATACATAGTAGGACTCCTTGAAGCATGACAAAGATAATGGCATCTCCGATGTAGGTGTTGAAATGGTCACATCCAAAACGGCCCCAGAGGATGTGACCACAGACCCCATTGACCCTCACCAGGCAGAGGCAGGTGTAGAATCTGGGCTAGGATGGGGTGAAACGTGCTTGCTCTTTCTATGGATATACATCAATTACAGACCCAGGAATGGAATGTGCTGAGATGGAGTTAGGGAGTTCTTCTCTGGGTTTACTTTAAAACCCTAATTTGCAATGGTGAGAGGTAATACAGAGAGGCTGAAAAGATCGAGAAAGAGAGAAAATCTCCCCCAGAGGACAGATGCTGAGGCCCCTGAGAGAGATTAAGTTATCCCTTGAAATGGGGGGGGGACATTTGGAGCTGCCAAAAGAGAAACAGAGAGACCTTAGAACTGCAGTGAGGAGTGGACTTATGGGCGGGACAGAGTTGAAAATGTGTACTCTGCTGATATTGCACCAGTTTCATTACTTGCATGAGTAAGACAAGGTCAGTTGAGCTCACCTTCCATATGCAAAACATTAGCTAACAAACATATTGACATGCTGAGATTTTCTGCCACATCCAATGATTGCTCCAAAATTTGATCAGAAACACCAATACCATTGAATGCATGTACATTACCAGCACTAACTGCATGATATGAATTTTACACCACACAACAACCTACCTTGCTAAATCCAAGGTAAGCATTGGTTTGTCCATTTTTCCCCCAGCCATGTTGCTAACACACATGATGAAACTAATTGCATTAAAAATGATAGCATTAGTACTTCATCATTGGAGATAAATGTGGGTGGTCAGCTCATTTCAGTCTTAAGTCAAAAAAGACCCATTGCAATACATTTTACATTGACTAAAAGTACAGACTCAGCTTCAAAATGGAATAGTATACGCTGCAATCGGAGGAACAATAGGAAAGGAATGTTGCTTTGAGAATTGATCAACTTAAAATATGGCACTGAAATTTTCATTCATTTTTCACACATCCTAGAGCTCTACAATTTTCATGCCTATATACGGATCGTTAACACCCGTAAGCCTTAGTCTCACTAGGAGTCATATGTGAGGCTATATGCTAAACAGAGTAGGCAGTATATAGTAGTAAATACACAATGTGGTGAAAAGTGGTGAATTAATAGTCAACGATAAGGAAAAACTTCAGGTAAAAATACACTAAGTGCCTAGCCTATATCGTAATCCAGGGTGCACAACTTTGCGGGCATAAAAATAAAACATGTTGCGAGCTACTGTATTTTTTTGTTTCAGTTTTTGCTCTCAACTAGGCATTCTTCTCTGCCCTAGTCTTCCCTAGGTCCATACTGCAGTACACTTTCTGTCAATAAACCTGTTAAAATACATTTTAAAATCATGTTTTCCCAGATGTATTTTTATTATTATGGGATTGGAGAGATAGCAAGAAAACAATTGTAGATGTTTAGAGTCCATTTCAATGATTAAGCCACATCAAAAATATTTTTTTAAGTAATTATTCTTTAATAGCGCATCTGGCCTTTTAATTGCACTTTTGATTAATCTGTTGTCAAGGGCAGCTTTTTAAACAAATAATAATATACACAAATTATGTATTTACATAATAAACAGTGCTTTGAAAAAATCTTAGGCCACTCTGGAAAATTCTCATTTATTAAAGCCTTGTTTTTTGAGAAGTTGCTTTTTATACTTATTTGTAAAAAAAACCCCAAAAAAACACTGTTATTGAAGTTAAGTCTCAATCCGCGTATATGCAGATTTTGCTCATTAGCATAAATTAGCATAAACATGCGGGGAAAAAATCATTGATAAAATTGTATTTATTTTTATATCTAGACATATTCGTGAGGCGTTCCGTATGTGTTCCTATGGGAATCACCGCCTGAGAGGCGAGGTGCACCAAAACTGACTGAGCGCACAGCGCACATTTCCATAAAACGTTATTACTAGAATCATAGGCTGACTTTTGCTCATATTCTCGTATTCTAATGAAGCGATTAGTACATAGATTGTGTTATATGGGGATAACAACCTGTGTGAGAGAAATAGTAGAGTGTGAAGAACTGACCACCTCTGACTGACCACATAGGTGTACACGTCTAAAAACATCACAAACTGAACTGTAGTAACTAGAATCCTACTTACCTAATATCCGGACAACTTCCACAAAGCCCCATGGGGGAAAAGTAAACACTGAAACCATATGGCTGACTTTAGCTGAGATCTAGGCATTTGTACGAAGATAACAGCGGTGCGTTTTTTATTATAGGGCTAACACAGCCTGTGTGATAGGAAAAGGTAAAATGCCACCGGTGACCGGGCGCGCGCACCCTACATTTCCACTCATATCCCAATAAACAATAAACACTGGAATCGTATATGGCTGACTTCAGCTTAGATCTAGGCATTCTAACAAAAAAAATGCTATATAATTTGGGTCCCTTTGGCCAATTTAGTCCGCCTGGTAGATCTGGACAAAACCGGTCACCATTGCGCGTTGGAGTCGTTCTTTGTTTCTTTGTCCCCCGAATCCCAAATGGCGTTTGTTCAAGGCTTATATAGCCTAGCATTGACCTCTGTTACGTAGGAATGATGGGACGTCATACAGGTCAGTCCCATGGTAACGATAAACAAGATGGCGACTGCCTCTGATCACTGATCAATAGTGGCGATGACCAACGTAGTTTTCGTTCCGTTTATGCAAGATAGCTCTTTGTTTTCATCCAAAACCTTTTAGAACATATTTGAATGTAATCAAGAGGCCAAGGAAGGTTATTCTGTCCAGGAACACTTTCTACTAGGCAATGCGTAATGACCATTCAGCTCAAACAGCTCTGAGTGACAACCCATCCAGATAAGTAGTAAGTATATCGCTATTTATGTTTATTTATATATATATAGCACCGAATTACGTCGTTTGTATAATAAAAATGCTATAAAAATGTTCTTCTGTCAACATACTATGGGGATGTCCTTTGATTTTTGGCAAATAGTTGGGTTTCATACCCAGATTTTTTGGAAAAATAATTGCCAACTGCGCTACTGATCCTCTGCTGGTGGCCGTTTGGTGTCATTACACATCATTTATACAAAAATGCCTCACCTGTATTTCATAAAATTCTGTTTCATCTCTAGGCAGTAAAACCAACATTATTTTGGGAACCTATATATTTTTTACATTGTATTATTAATTTTATTCATCAGTTTCAGCCTAAATCAATGTAATATGACAATAAATGCATGGAAATATCAGAAAATAACATGTAAAAAAAAAACTTCATAAGGGTTTCAATAAAATTTTATCATACTGTATCGCAGAAATGTTTTTCGTAAAACATTTTTTTGCCTTTCCAACACATGAGGTTTCTAAATAGTGTCCCAGAAGTCTGTTTTTATATGTTTTTATTGCAGCCAAGGGGGTTGTGATTACCAGGATACATCATAATAGATTATATCTGTTACAGAAATGAATTTAGGACCCAAAATGTCCAAGTAGTTAAATCCGGCCGAAATCACCTCAGACCATGGAGGGTTAAAATATAAACATTGTAACAATGAAAAGTAACAACTCAGCATTTTGTAAAAATCTGTTTATATTTTTCTGCATTTATATTCCCAATGTTTTTGACCAGATTCGCTACCCTGTGCCTAAAATGCACACCCAGACATGACACTGTGCTTCACAAAATGCTGCAGACATACAGCTCTGGAAAAAAAAATAAGAGATTACTGAACCTTTTTCTTTCCTTTCCAAAAAAGTTGAAAAGGAAGGTTTTGAGTGAGGAACTTTTTTGGAAAGGAAAGAAAAGGTGCAGTGGTCTCTTAATTTTTTCCGGAGCTGTATAGTGTCATCTTTGCAAACAAAATGTCAAATTTGGACTGCTCAATACGATCTTCTGCCACTGTTAGTCACTTCATGCTTTATGATCTTTTGTGTACTGCAATCCCTTCTGCGTTTTGCCCTTCCAAACAAAGGTTTCTTAGCTGGAACATGCCCTGCAGGACCATTTATCTCCACATTGTGTGCACCTCCTTTTCTATGGCTGCTTGCTGCACTTCTGGGATCATATACAGGTGCTGGTCATATAATTAGAATATCATCAAAAAGTTGATTTATTTCAGTAATTCCATTCAAAAAAAAAAATCATTTAATTTTGATGATTATAACTGACAACTAATGAAAACCCCAAATTCAGTATCTCAGAAAATTAGAATATTGTGAAAAGGTTCAATATTGAAGACACCTGGTGCCACACTCTAATCAGCTAATTAACTCAAAACACCTGCAAAGGCCTTTAAATGGTCTCTCAGTCTAGTTCTGTAGGCTACACA
>JACXGI010004381.1:11874-54360 GCA_016801175.1 Esox masquinongy | reverse complement strand
CCACTGTAATAACACTTCTTCCGTCCAAAAAATAATTTAAAATATCCTCACTCTCCTCGTTTCCCACCTGCCATCCACAGCGACGCTGTCATTCTATTCCATGGATCTACTACCCATTAATCATTTATCGGAATTCAGAGAAACACACGAGCCATTACCTTGCATGACACCACCCAAGGTATTCACTGCACCACGAGTCTTAGTTATGAACCACCGAACAGGTGGTATTTAGCCTGGCTGTGGTGGGTGTTTGGTTGTTACATTTAGTGCGTAGTTCTGAGTGAATGGAAACGATATGTCCAATTCCAAATCGACCTCAAAACCCTATACCCTATGCACTTGTGGACCTCTGAGAGATTTTCATATAAGACAAGCAATATCATGAATTAAATATAGCCTATCAGAAGGCAAACTGAAGTTAATCCCATATTGTTTACACTTGTCAAACGCTGTCCGATCTCGACAAGTGCATCGGGCGTAGGGCTTAGTTTTCGATTTGGAATTAGACCATAGAGAAAGTGGTAACGTCAGTAAGAGTATCACCTGCAGCAGTATCTGTGGTTTAGAATTTCCAAGAATGTGCGAGCATAAGGACAGAACACGGACATCAGAGACAGATACAGAATGCGTCTTCTAAATGATTGAGCTAGCTTAGAAAGAAGGAACCAAACGTTCAAAAAAATACATTTATTTTCGTATCTTGACTGGTCACTTTGAGACCATCATTGAAACGCAAATTTTACTCACGGTGGTTGTTTGTGGGATCACAATCCGGGATAACTCTATTCTTCTTTACCGTCTTCATCATCCTAATTATAACAATTTATAGAAAGACTCTCTAATCATCGACATGCTCCCGGCGCAAGAAGCGGCCAAGATCTACCACACCAACTATGTGCGTAATGCGCGCGCGGTGGGTGTCCTATGGACCATTTTTACAATCTGCTTTGCTATCTTGGTGATGGTGGTGTTTATACAGGTTAGTATCCTATTGGCTTTTACTTTTTTTACTCACGAACAATTTTTAGATTAACATGTCTTGTTGATAGGACGACCCAAAAACAAATAAATTATTTCTGGGGTGTTGCTTCTGCTCCACTTCTAAAATGTAGTAGTAATAGTTTTACTCAGAAGTCAGTACAGGTCGAAAGACAAGGCACTAATTTTGAGGATTTTGCTATTCCGGTGGTGGCATTTCAATGTTTAAACGGTTTTCCAAAATTAGAGTCTCCATTCAAAAGCCTGATTGAATGTAAAAACGCAGGTTGAGAGGACATGAGTATGATATTGAGATATCCCCTTTGTGTTGCAGGGCTAAACCCTAAGATTGTGAACCATATTGGCCGTGGAGAATAGAGTGCTTTGAGACAGAAATTGTCATTGTTTTGTTTTATTTATGTAGGTAAGGGCAGTCTATAGCCTGATGATGATTGTGTTTCCAGAGACCTCTCTCTGCCATGTTTTTTTCGGTTGTGGTAGGTGGGTCAACCTTATAAAAAATTGCCAGGGAAATGCAGAAAGCCACCTAAATAATATTGAAAATGGTGAAAGCCCACAATAGTGGAAAAGGCTGTAAACCCCTAACGTGCAAATCAACATTTAACTTCAGAATTTGTTAAAAAATAATAAGAGTTAGAGTTTGGTTGAGGTTAAGCTTAAAATAAATGTCAGTTAAACATTTTGGTTAGTCATTTTATTCAGGCTTGTCCTTAAGCCCATCTCAATGGTAGTATCAATACTAAAACAGCATTTTGGCCACTAGAGGACTACATTTTTCTCTATGGTTTTAGTGGTCATCCACTGAGGGCTTCCATCATTTTAATCCATTAAACTGTAGGAATTCCAAATTAATTGTCTGGTCCTTCATGTAAGAAAAAATAAATGTGTGAGAAACAAACTGGAATACTCAAATTGGATTTTGCCCATATTTCAGAGATATGTAGGCTACAGGGATGCCTCAGTCTCTTTTGGCTAAACACTTTGTGCATTCTTCTTGTTATCCCATGGTCCAGCCCTACTGGATCGGCGACAGTGTCAACACCCCCCAGGCGGGTTACTTCGGCCTGTTCCACTACTGTATCGGAAATGCGCTGAGCGGAGAGCTTATCTGCAAAGGGAGCGCACTGGACTTCGGATCCATCCCGTCCGGGGCCTTCAAAACGGCTATGTTCTTCGTTGGTATCTCCATGCTGCTGGTGGTCGGGAGCATTGTCTGTTTCAGCCTGTTCTTCTTCTGTAACGCCGGCAGTGTCTACAAGATCTGCGCCTGGATGCAGTTTGCCTCCTGTGAGCAGAAGCAGTTATGGGTGGGGGTAGTGTTGTTTTTGGTGTCGTTAACTTGCTTAAAGGCTAAGTATTGGGGAAGATTATTGCTGCATGTCATCTTCCTAATCCTCAACCTTTCTTCCTACAAAACAACACTAATTCTAAACACAGGCTTTTCACCATGAAAATGTGTCTATTTGTGAGCATGAGGCCAATATCTCTGCTTTTGATCTTCTCCTGAAAAGAAGGCATAAATGGAACACCATCTCACTGGGAGTTCTGTAAATAAAAAATGATTTCCTTCACGAGTGTTTCAGCACCAAGGACAGCAGCCAAGAGGGCATAGGACAGTTAGAATAGACACAAACTCTGGTCATATCAAAAATAAATGGTGCAGGCTTTTGTTCAAGCTTGACCCTGGCATTTAATGATTTGCATAGTGCTTAGCTGAAAACAATAGCACACCTACACACTCACCAATCACCTTTATTAAACAATCTAGTCTTACCGCCATCCGCTTCAAAGTTTGACATATGCATTCAGCTGCACTTTTGCACGCCGCTGTTGTAAAGAGTGGTTATTTCAGTATTGGTCAGCTTGAACAAGCTTGGCCAATCATCTCAGACCTGTAACAAAGTGTTTTTGCCCACAGAACGGTAGTTCACTGGATGTTTTTTGTGTATTGCACCATTCTCTGTAAACTCAAGACTGTAATGAGTGAAAATCCAAGGTCAGCTGTTTCTGCGAGTCTGGAACCAACAAACATACCATGGACGAGGACGCTTAGATCACACATCTTTTAATGTTTGGTCAGGCAACAACTGATCCTCTTCACCATGTCTGCATTCGTCTTATATTGAGTTGCAGCCACGATTGCCTGTTTGTTCATTTACATTAACGAGCAGGAGTACGTAATATTGTGTCCGGTGAGTGTATAGAACAAATAGGTCATTTTGTGGGGATGAGGCAAGCTGTTGCCAAATCTACACAGAGAGTGTGCCTATATCGAAAGTGAGAGTACATGCTAAAGTAGTGCGCCACTTTCTATGTACAAGGATAGAAAGTGAGTGTGTAATGTTTCAATTGGGCAAGCCGAGATGTGCTCAGGGGTAAATTATAAATGACTTTGATCCTACTTATCAGACTGGAGTTGCCAAGCAACTACCACCGTGACGTTTGTGGCAGTGTGTCTGTCTTGTCCATCAACCTAAATTGTACTATCTGTCCGGCTCACACTCCCTCCCCAGCCAGCTGTAAGACAACTGGGTGTATGACCTTTTCTTCTCGCCTCCACCCAGGCGCCTGCATGGTGATAGGATGTATGATCTACCCGGACGGCTGGGACAGCGAGGAAGTTAAGAGGATGTGTGGCCAGAGGACCGATAAGTACACCCTGGGAAACTGCACAGTGCGCTGGGCCTACATCCTGGCCATCATCAGCATCATGGACTCCCTCATCCTCTCCTTCCTTGCTTTCTCCTTGGGCAACAGACAGGATCAGTTGCTGCCTGACAACTTCCAGGTGGAGGAAAAGGAAAAAGGTGCAAGCAGGGAGCGGGGGGGGGCATGGAATAATATTTCAGAAGTATAAAATGTTCATGACTTTATTAAAGTCATCAGAATTCCTCTTAAAACAGGAAATTGGAACAAAGGTGAAGAGACAGAATAGTGGGTGATAGAGAAAAAAAATGAAACATTGAGTGGAGTGAGCCGACTGTGCCTACAAAACAAGATGTTCTACATGAGTCTGGCTGTTGTCCACATCATTAGTGCAAGAAAGAGACCATCAGGAGGGTTCATATAACAGAGCTCGTAATGAGAAACTGGAAGCAATTCAAATGCATCATTATTAAAGATGTAGGCAGAGCAACCTGGCGAAACACTTCCTAGTCAGCGAGACAAATTAATTTGGAGAATTTGAGTAGTCTTCAATAATTGGTGTAAGCTGTGACACCAATTTACAGGGCACACAGAACAGCATAGGAAGGTGAGTATGAACCCCACAGGGTCCAATGTCAGTGTTTTGTTCTGTCATCTGTTGACCCCAGGAAGAGTTGCTGCTACTTCAGGAGAAACTAATTGGGATCTAAATTAACAAGTTACAATGTAATTGTATCAGTTATTTTTTTGATTCAGATCAGATTCATAATTAAAAACATTTTGAAAGACAGGTAGAAAATATGTTTCATCAGTGCACTGAAAGTACACTTTAATGCCACCATTCGTATAAGTTACTATTTTAGAGCCTAATGAACACATGTACTGCTCCCATAGAATGATCTTAAGACAACACAAATGTCTGTTGAGAAATTAATATGCCTGAGAAGTGAGCCCACTGGGTGGAAAGAGACTACTCCCATGGTCTAACATCATCTTTCTTTATTTCAGAGGCAACCTAAGCACCTTTATTGACCACCGAGGAAGGAGTGACTACATACAACAACTGAAGGATCTGAGGTGGTGGGATTGATGTGGAAATAAAGCCCATATTGTCAAGTGACATTATCAATGCAAGGGACACTCCACAATAAATCTACCTGGGAGAATTCTGATTACATTTAATAAAAATAATGTCTAAATGAACACTTGCCAACCTAGATTTACTGGAATAGAGGATACTCTATGTACATCAAGTAAACGCCAGACATTTTCAAAATCTTTATTTTTTATTAAGTACAGAAAAAGGATTTAGTTAAGCAGTGAACAAATAAATGCAGGGATGGAGGGCACGATAGGAGTAAGGGGCGGAGGAGGAAGCGAGGCGAGAAAAAGTCCACAAAAGATGGAATTGGGCAGGGAAGAAGGGTTTGTAGAAAAGCAGCAAGCGAAGGAACCAGTCCAAGCACCATTACTGATTACAATCCACCGTTATTTTTGTCCTTAATCTGACACAGTTAAAACAGTAGAACACTGCAAAAGGGGGCAAAGATATTATGAAAATAAGCTTTAAAATGCTGCGAAAAACTAGCCAATGCATTTCAAAGCAGAAACTGACCTAAGAAGTCATTCAAACATTCTCACCTCAGCCGATATAAGGTTCCAAAAATGCCACTCTGTTCCCCATCTAATGCACCAAGAGAACCTGGTCAAAAATAGTTCCCTATATAGTGAAGACTGCGATTTGGGAGTCAGAGCATCCTCTTCTTTACAATGTACACCAGTTCAAACAGCAGCTGTGAAAAACTGTACAGCCGCTGTTGTTCCGAGGGAGAGGCCAACTCTTTGGTACAGATATGTACAAGACAGATGCAGTGCGCGATTAAAATGGCACCGCTGTTCCTAGCCAGTCCAGAAGACGTGATGTAACAGAAGACCTGCAGAACAACAAGTGATACCAAGGTTTCGTACCGCTCAATCAGTTCCAATTCGAAGGAGATACTACGCATTTACTAACCTGGAAATCTTCAGCTTACATTTGACTACATGTACTTCTGTATCACATGTGGAATGGAAAGTCCCTTAGAGAGGCTGGTAGAAGCCTACTCCATTATATTCTAAGCAGCTACTTATCATTCATGGAAAAACTCAAGCTGACCTATCAACTGCAAACAAAATCACTACTGTTGTGATGTGCTAGTCTACAGATACACTGTGTTTTTCAGTAGAACTGGGTGACACTGACACTAAGGCATGTTGCGAAAAATTGCCTGAATTGATATGGTGATAAACAGGACACATATAAACATATGCATTGCAGTTAGTTTGAAGGTTGTAGCCATTGACCGTGCCAATACCTATCACCCAGATAAGCCAACCAACACATTTCTTAATCTTTGTGTAGGCTATTTATCGCAGGGAAGGAGGTCAGCAAAATGTTTGTAACAAATTTTTGCTCTGTTCTGTGGATATGCCTGGTTTTGGCAGGGTTTGATCTCTACTCTCAGAATGCACGTGTTGAACAAACAAAACGGGAGAAATGCCAAAAACCCTCAAAAGTCAGCCTGAATTAAACATGAAACTAAAGATGTATTCATTGGCACGGAAAGAAAAGACAGGGTAAAAAGAGGTAGAAAAGAAAAATTTATACTCAAGTCATATCCAGTCAGCTAAAAAAAGGAACAAAATAAGACTGACATAAATAGATATAGTTCTGCTAGACTGGATCTCCTCGTGTTTATCTGCATCTGTGTTTTCTATGATGGGGGTATGCCACCAGTAGGGCTCCAGCAGCCAGTCTCTGTGTGTGTGTGTGTGTGTGTGTGTGTGTGTGTGTGTGTGTGTGTGTTTGTGCGTGTGTACATGCGTTGCGCAAGAGCAAAACGGAGATGATACAGGCATTGTGCAGGCAAAGTCTGTATCCTAGCGTGTACACTTGGGAGTATGTATGAATGTACGTTTGTTTGTGTTTATGTACGTCTGCATGTGTCTATATTTGTACTGGATATGTGCTGTATGGCTGTATTAGCACCGGGGTTCCTTTAGGGGGCAATCCACGCATGCCGGAGACACTCTGCAGCCGTGGCTCTCTTCTCAGGGATAAGGTCCAACATTGGGAGCAAGAAGCTGGCAAAGGTGGCCGCTTCCTCTTTAGACCACTCATACTTCTCCACAAGCACCTCCAATAGGCCCCACGGCTTCAGCTTGGTAATGTGCCTCAGGTCACCTTCACAAAGAGCGAAGTCAAGCAAGAGGAGAGAGGGAGAGCATAAACAGAAAACCCAGACCTGTTCTGAACAACCAAAAAGGCACAAGACACTAAACACACACAGGCCGATAGACGTGTACACATACAGACCAAACTAAATTGTATTTCGGCGCATGTACATCTCGCAAATACAATGTCAAGACAGAAACAGCAGGTGTTTGTTTACCTTTCTTGGTGAAGAACTCCTTGGAGTATTTTCCTGCCAGAATCAACTTCTTGGGAACCTTCCCCAACAGCTCAATGATCAAGGCTATGTGGTCTACACAAGAGAGGAACAGAGGAGGTATTCGTTTATGACAAGCTCCAGCATTACAGTGTGACCTGCAGAATTCACTTTGGAGGAAACACAATGTTTTGAGGTGTGCAGAGAGCATTCAGACATTACCTTCGTCTCTAGAGTAGTCTTCGCCAGAATGAGGCTCGAAAAGGTAGTCTCCTGTAGCCAGCTCGAAGGCCTGGGGAGAGACAACAACAACGATCACTTTAGTACAACAAACCTAACACCAAAAAATACAATACTACTCCACTCCGTAAGTCAGTCGGGCAGGCTGGCCAGCTCTGACTTTATCATGATCCCATTAGTTTATTTTCTTTATTTAATGCCACTTTGAATTCAATTTAAGACCAATTTCACAACACCCCCTCCAAAGTGACACCAATTCGACTGAAGTACCCACCGTCGTTAGAGCAGTAAGCCTAAAGCTAACAATAATGTTACAGGCTGTACTTCATGGGACTGTTGTCGGAGTTACGACCAAACAGAACTGAGACATGCTGGATGTTTGTTGGAGGTTTTTCCGCAGCATTGGTGGTGTTTTTGTGTTTCTCACACTTCATATGAGAATCCACAGATTTAATTCCCATTTTGCAAAAAACACAGTGGGCTTTATATTCTTTCCCTTCAACAGATTTCAACCACGAAGCAAAGTTGCTGTTGTCCAACCACTTCTGTTTGAATTTGCACTTTCAATCCCTACTTGCCATTCTCCAGCCAATCTCTACTATGTAGCTAGCTAAATTACCTAGCTTGGTATTAGCTAGCCATCTACCATACAAACAACGATGTTGGGAGAAAAGCGTCCAACTGTCTTGCTGACATCTAACATTCTGACTAAAACCGCAGTTCCTCTCTGCGTGCGACCAGAGCTAAAATGTATTCACAAACCACATATTTTTTGCATCGCCTTTTTACAATGCTAATAGAACTGAAATATTTTTTAAAGACCTTTAGAAAGAGGAACTAAGGCCTTTTATATACATAAATTAAGACTTTTTGAGGACCCGCGAAAACCTTGTACTCCCCAAAGCTGCAGCTACTCTTCCAGGGGTCCAACAAAAAACATTAAACATGTAAATGTAATTAGGCATAATCTAACATGAATACAGTACAAAGACAAGTACATACATTTTCAATAAAACAGTATAATTCATTGCTCTATGGATTACAGATGGAACCCATTGGAGTCACACTAAAGTTTCCTTAACCTGTAAAAAAAGAGACCAGGTTAGCACCTTTATCAAATCCATTTAGTTGCCCAAATGGATACCTACTAGCTTGGTTAGTGTAGTTGTCTTCCGTCTCTGTGCGTTTACTTTCTGTGAGCTTGTTTTCTCTCCATTTGAGCGGTCACATTCCTTTGCGATTTAGAGGCCCTCTGAAGGTCAACCCAGCTACTGTCCACTAAGGCTCTCTTTTGTGAAGTTAGTGGTTGCTCTTCACAGGGTGCGTGACCTTCAGAGAAAGAGCTCCTTGGAAATTACAGGCTTGTAGTGATGAAGCCAGTCCTTTGTTATTTTTGGGGAGTTTGAGTTGAACCAGACATGCAGCAGACATGTAGATGTGTAGCAGACTGATGCCTGGCCAGCCTTGTAGCTCAAAACAGCCACATGTCGAAGTGCTGCCCGCTACACCATTTAAAGATGGACCGAGATTGTACATTTACTAAAAGCGATTCACATTCTTAGGGGACCTCCAAAACAAAACCACTTGTGTAAACACGATTGTGTAAATGCAGTCCACTTCCTACTGGCAGGGTAATACAAGCAGGAGGACCATGTCGACGGCTGATTGTCCCCGTCTCATTAAGTGTCTAGGTGTGTGTTTATGCGTCTTTCACTGTGTCCTCTCCACCCACCATTGCGGCTGTGCTCCAGATATCTGCAGGTGTTCCATAGCCGGCTCCCATCAACACCTCCAGAGAGCGGTACTGACGAGTCTGGATATCATCAGTAAAATGCTTGTGCTATGAGAGAAAGAGATAGAAAAAGAAAGGGTTGGAAGGAGAGAGAAAAGGCTACATTGATCTGACTGGACTCATAAGCGTGAGCCTTCTATTTAGCCCAAGACCAGGCTAAACCTGAGCCTGTGAAATCGGACCTTGATGAGGCTTCTGGTCGTGTCCGTTAAATAGTGAATTAGGTGCTATCCTAAACTAGTGGATAACGTTACTGTCCCAAACACAAAAGCATAATACCTGTCCTCCCAATCTCTCAAACTTTCTACATCCTACTTCAGTAAAGACTATGAAGTGCCTGAACTAGAACTGCTTTACTCACCACCCAGCAGGCGTTCCCAAGGTCAGCTATTTTGATCTTGATCTTGTCTGCATTCAGAGGTTCCAGGGGGTTGATCAGCAGACTGCCAGCCGATACTTTGTCTAATAAAGAGACAGAAATAGAGAGACAGAGAGGAAGAAACAAGAGGGACAAAATTGTTAATTTACCTATAATGTGAGGTGGCGATTGAAAAAGACAGCACAGCTACGAAGCCTACTGGAGAAGGGAAACAGAGGAGAGGAGATAGACAGAGGAGTACTGACAAGGGAAACTAGAGGGAGAGCTGAGAAGGAAGAGCAGTGTGGAGGTGGTTAGTGAAGAGAGAGAGAGATGGGGCAGCAATTGACGCCTACAGATGACACTTCAACAGGGCTGGGTTTGTTCTGCTGTCTCAAGTGCAAACAGAACATTTTGTGACTAAAATAGGAGTTTCTACTGGCAAAAGTTTTTGCAACAGAATCATCTGAATAAATGCATCCCAAGGAGAGTCCAGGAGAGTGAGTGGGAACATCACCAATCTCCTGAGGATGCAGCAAAGTGTCACTTCTCACTCATGCTCTCCACTCACCATTCCTTTCGCTCCCCTCCTTCTCCTGGTGCTCCCCTCTTCTAGGCAGCACCTCAGTCTCCATCTCCTCATCCTTTCTTTCCTCCTCTGGTCTTTCACATATCTCAGTCTCTCCCACTTTTTTACCACCTGTTCTGGGTTCGTGGGGGTCTCCATCTCCTGTACCATTGCAGTGTGCTTCGGCCGGCGAGTCCCCGCCCTCCGTGCTGGCGCTGTCCACGGTGTCGAGTTTGGTGGCATTCTGTCGGTCCTCCTGGTTGTCCTTCTCTCCATTTTCGCAGGGGTTCTGTCCCTTCCCCTGGCTCGCTGTGTTTATTTCGCCTTCCGAGTGGGTGTGGCCGTTGCAGGTCACTTCCATTCTGCTCTCCTCCTCAATCTTACGGTCTTTAATCTCTTCAGGTTTACCTGGAGCTGGGGCTAGAGGGCCGAAGGCGAATAACATACTTCTTACCTTTAACTCAACAATAAATTAATTGAAAATCAAAAACATTTTAATTTTAAACTAATATACTTCTGATCAGCAACCCTGGGCCAGTGACTTTTGAAGACTATGGTCACCACATCAAGCCAATGTCAACCGTTGCAAACAATGCAATGGACAATACTGCACCCTTATTTCTGCCCATCTCTCTATATATAGATACACATACCGAGACCAAATCTGTAGATTTGTACATTTGCCGACATTATTATTCACTATACAGGAAATACTCTTACTGCTTATACCCCATGGCATATGCTGACCACAATCACATATAAAAAAAATTGTATTCTAAATCTTTATGTTGGCCACCACTAGCAGGACCATTGCGCCACAATTCTGGGTATGAGGAAAGGTATTCAGCGAAAATAAAGCCAATTCTGATTCATTTGATCTGGTCCAAATATTTTTTGATTCCACACAGTTGGGCTGATATGTAAATCACCTTGAAAATGCCTCAGAGTAGGCATTTTTAAAGTGTGAACCAGCGGGCCTCCCTTTAGAAAACATCTAAACAACAATAGAACATTGACCAAAAACATTCTAGTGGCAGTGACTCCAAACCCAGCATTTTTTTTAACATTGCGAACTAGTAAGTGCAATGTGATGATTAAAAGCATTACAAAATTAAAATAAGTAATTGCTCCTTGGTTGCTAAATAATCAGTTTGGGTAGTAGTGAAGAGCAAAATATATATCAGCTGGGTTGTGGCAAAAAGAACCTAGGCACAATTCTCCGCACTATTGCACACTGGCTCCCGCCTATGGAGGACCAAAGGGGTCTAAATGAAATAATGAAATATATAAATAAATGTATCATTTTATGTGGCACAATTATTAAATCTTTTTTATGACACCTCTTAAAAATAATGTTATGATATTTCATAATTAATACATTTCCCAACCCTTTTTTCATTATTAGGGGTATTTCATAATATCATGGCCTTCTTCATAATATCATTGGCCTTTTACATAATATAATATCCCATTTCATAATTTTCTGGTATATTTCAGTATTTAATGGCATATTTCAACATATAATGCCGTATTTCATCATGTATGTCATGACCCCATGCGATATGTCAATCAATGCGGGTGGGTGGTCTTTCGCTGCTGATAGGCTAATCCAGCGACACTAGCTTCACCAACAGTTGCTCCCTTATGGGAATTCAAACAGAATTTTGTTGCATTAGTTGCGCTTGATTTATCTTCTTGCGAGCAAATGTATAAACAATGTTGTCTACCTGGCAACACCTGTTCAAAACTGTGTCGAGAAAGTTAGGTTTATTTCAATGGGTGAGCAATGTATAACTACGAATAGTGGCATTCCTATTAAGCAACGTGAATGCCCCCGGGACACAACAACATTAGACAGTATGGTGGGAACCATATGGATGAGTCTGTCTTTCGCTCCTACACGCAACACCGATTTGCTTCCTTTGCGAGTCACGCTGCCAAAACAGTAGCGCTTCGTTGCTGAAACAAGCGCAATACTCTTCAGCAAGTAACAACCCTGCGAAATTGAACCAAAACGTGCGCTATGAAAACGTCTGTTCTCTTAGAGTTTGTTTCTTAGCCCCATTCCATCTGCCCTAATGTCAGCTAAAAAAAAGCAGACATCTTCATTTTATTTTTGGAACTTGGTCAAAAGTAAAGAATCCGGGGCTATTCCAAAAAGTCCCTGGGTCCATTAGCTCCAGAAGGCCAGGCCTAATGACCGCAGTGGCAGTGACGACCACCATTTTTGTTTTGTTTCTATTGCCATATATGTACATAATAATTGTGATTTTGCCTGAAATGTCTTCATACAAACTTGAAAAATTGCTATAACTCAGTCCAACCACTAATACTGCAAAATCCTGTTTGAACTAGTAATGGATTGTTCGCGAACGATTCGTTCTTTTTGGATTAGGATCTTCAGATCTTCGAATCTCATTCAACCGGAAGGAACGATGAACCACGGATCTTCGAATCACGTTCACCCGGAAAGAACGATAAACGAAATAAACCATGATCCATGGATCTTTAGGCACTTTGGATCACCTGAGAACAATGGAAGGCGAACGTTTAATGAGGAAATAAGTCTTTCAATCTTTCTGATCTCCAAGTATCTCATATTATCATCATTAACGTTCCAAAGTAAGAAAATTTAGCTACAGTAAATATTAGGACAGTAGGCTGTTATTCAGCTGTCAAGTGGTTATGTTATGTAAATGTCTATTGGTCATACTCGAACTGTCAGGAATCATTAATAAACTGATCAGATTTATGAATAAACGTTTTCTCATGGTCCTTTTCATCCCGCAATCACTGGAAGGAACGACAATGACTAAAGAGAAGATAGCTTAAGCCTTAATCTTCTGGATCTCCGAGTCTCTCATTTATTGTCATCCTCCATGTTCGGCACTGGGACGGGGGGGTGGGCTGAGTCAAATGAGTTGAAAGATTTGTTCTTTTTACTGAATGATTCGAAAAGATCCAGATCTGTTAGGTGAGTCGAACTTCCCAGCACTAGTTTGAACACCCACAAACGAGCAACTGTTGGTGAAGCTAGTGTCTCTGGATGAGACAGTGGTTAAAAACCACCCTTTATCCCTTGTGATCATGAAATACGCTTTGAAATATGGCACTAAATGTTGAAATATGCCATTAAATGATGAAATACGCCATGAAATTCTGAAAAATAACTCAAGCACATTTATAATTTAATTAAATTCTCCAGTAGAAGAAAAAAAAAAATCAGGATATTTAGTATTGGTTTAGACACTGGTTTTGCTCATTTACGGCGGTCTACAACTCTTTCCAACTGGCTTTGATTTGCAGCAATAAGATTTCCAGAAGTGTGCAGGGTGGAGAAGCAAGTGGAATCTTTGAAGCAGGTCAGTTATGTTTAATGAGTCCATTGCTTGCTTGATTGCTTTTAAATAGGCCTTAATAAATACAATAGGTCTTCTTTCCAACAGACTGTCATCACTGACTATTTATTAATTACTGAAATCTAACTGAAACTCATAATCTAATAATCTTGTCAAATATTCAAAACACCATTTAATCCTTCAACATAGTAATTTGATTTGAAATATTTTTCTTTTTAATAGACTAATCAACTCTGATCAATATGCCATGAACAAGCTGCATGCACTTCTTTCCATATGAATAGTAATCAATTAAATTGTCATCTTTCCCTTCGTACTTTGTGAAATTAAATTCTTATAATGTAGCCTATACTGTCTGAAAACCAAAGGAAGGCATATTGTTTTATAGAATATACAGTATACTTGGTCTGTATGGGTTTATTGCAATTGTTCTACGTACAGTTGCACAAAGCCAAGGAAGGCATATAGTCAGGTGTATGATTAAACAATTATACCAAACAGGTGCTAATGATCATCAATTCAGTATGTAGGTTGAAACAATCCTTAACTGAACAGAAACAGCTGTGTAGGAGGAATAAAACTGGTTGAGGAACAGCCAAACTCAGCTAACAAGGTGAGGTTGCTGAAGACAGTTAACTGTCAGATCATTCCATGGTAAGACTGAGCACAGCAACAAGACACACAGTAGTTACACTGCATCAGCAAGGTCTCTCCCAGGCAGAAATGTCAAGACAGACAGGGGTTTCCAGACGTGCTGTCCAAGCTCTTTTGAAGAAGCACAAAAAAATGGACACCATTGAGGACCGTAGACGCAGCGGTTGGTCAAGGAAACTTACTGCAGCAGATGGAAGACATCATGCTTACTTCCCACGGAATTGAAAGATGTTCAGCAGTTCCATCCGCTCAGAATTGGCAGAAAACCGTGGGACCCTGGTACACCCATCTACTGTCTGGAGATGTCTGGTCAGAAGTGGCCTTCATGGAAGACTTGCGGCCAAATAGCCATACCTCTGACGTGCAAACTAGGCCAAGCAACTCAAGTATGCATTAAAACACAGGAAGTGAGGTGCAGAAAAATGGCAGCAGGTGTTCTGGATGGATGAGTCAAAATGTAAAATATTTGGCTGTAGCAGAAGGCAGATTGTTCGCCAAAGGGCTGGACAGTGGTACACGAATGACTGTCTGCAGGCAACAGTGAAGCATGGTGTAGGTTCCTTGCAAGTTTGGGGAGTCTGCTAATGGAGCTGGGGATTGGTCAGAATTAATGGTTTCCTCAATGCTGAGAAGTGCAGGCAGATAATTATCCATCATGCAATACCATCAAGGAGGCATCTGATTGGTCCTAAATTTAATCATCAGCATGACAATGACCCCAAACGTGCAGCTAAAGTCATTAAGAACTACCTTGAGTGTAAAGAAGAACAGGGAGTCCTGGAAGTGATAGTATGGCCCCCACAGAGCCCTGATCTCAACATCATCAAGTTTATCTGGGATTACATGAAGACAGAGAAGCAACTGAGGCTGCCTAAATCCACAAAACAACTGTGGTTAGTTCTCCAAGATGTTTGGGCCAACCTACCAGCTAAGTTCCTTCCAAGTTCCAAAACTATGTGCAAGTTTACCTAGAAGAATACATGCTGTTTTGAAGGTAAAGGGTGGTGACTATGACAGGGCGTTTCCAGGGCCACTTTGAGGGCGGAGTGACTGGCTTACTGTTGTTCTCAGTTACTGTCCTAATGCAATGGAAGTGAACTCTGTGGGCGACACTCTGCCCTCTTTCAGATGGGTTGGTTGGTGTCTCTCTAGTTGATGCTTGGCAAAGCGGGTGGAGTGACTTCCTTCCTGTTTGGCCCTGTCCGCGGTTACCCTTGGTTAGGGCCACAGTGTCACTGGACCCCACCGTCTCAGCCCCAAGGTTTTACACGGCTATATTATTGTGCCGGGGGAGTAGGGTCAGTTGTCCTTCTTTGTATATCAAAAAAATGCGCTCTCTAAATTTTCCTTGTGTCCTGCTCTGTTTACAGTTAGGAAGAAATGAGCCCCTGGACCACACCTCAGGTCTACCAGGCCCGAATGACTCTGTAGCTGTCCCTGTCCAAAGTCCTCCTGGTTGTATTCCAGATCAAGTCGCTGATGATACCTGACAATTTCAGCTGCCACTCCGCTGATCCCACCTTCTGACTTGGATTACGTTTTATAGACTCTGGACACAGCTCATTTATATTTATTACAATTTGTACTCTTAAAATGTTCCCCTGGCACAGCCAGAAGAGAACTGGCCACCCATCAGAGCCTGGTTCCTCTCTAGGTTTCTTCCTAAATTTCATCCCTTTTAGGGAGTTTTTCCTAGCCACTGTGCGTCAACCGTGTTGTTGCTTGCTCTTTAGGGTTTCAGGCAGGGCGTTTTGTAACATAAAAAGGGATGTATAAAATAAATTTGATTGATTGAACAGCCCTGTCACAGAGTGATCAATGCATGTCCATAAAGACTTCATTTTTAGAAAGGCAATTCTAACACAAAGCAGTATATGCACTGTCTCCAAAGAAATTGCTGGTGTGTTTACCTGTGCTGACATCGTTAGCTGTGTGTGGGGCCTCTGCGGTGGTCTCGGTTCTCTCCTCTTCGCCCTCCTCCTCTTCCTCTCCTCCATCCGGTGCTCCCTCCATCTCCTGTATCCTCTTCTCCAGCATCTCAGCCTGCTTGCGCTGTTTCTTCTTCATCTTCTTCTTCTTGTTCTTAGACATCTTGGCCATCTGAGGAGGACAGGAATAGTGAAGGCGGAAGAGAAAAGAAAAGTTCCAAAACTACACAATTTGTCAACTTGTTCTTCCGCTGACAGGTGTAGATGGGCAGCCACCCACTCGCATGCATTACTTTGCTAGCTATAGCTGGTTGTAGCAACCACACACCGGCTTTAAGAAAGAACACAAAAACAGAGGGACTTACCGGTTTGGGGACCGGAGCGGTGCTCACTATGATGACAAATGGAAAGAGAAAACATTCTAGTCAGTGTAATATCCTCAGCTGGATAGTGACTAAACCGGCAGTAAATAGGTGATGTCAAATCCGCCTCAGTAATTGGTGTGCGGTGTCAGTAACAGAGCACTCTTCCACTCCCCAGCAGTAGACACTCCATGACAGAAAAAGCACAAACCCAATGATTCACAACGCAAACCTACACACACGTTGGAGGCCTCTCCGGCATTGTGCAATGGCTTGATCTCTAGTGTTTCCTACACTCCCCAAGGCTTCATTGGGGCTCTAATGCTGCTCTACCGCTCGTCCACACATTACACAGATGGATTTTGAGTGTACGCAAAAAAATATTAATTTATTTTACTATTATTCATACAGGGAAGTCAAGCTCCTAAAACTTAACACCTTAGAAGGCTTCTTCAGAAAGGGTTATTCAAGGAATCATTAAAAGGAGTCGAGATATTAGAGGCTCACATGTCTGTTACATGATTTTGCCTTCATCTTTGTGTCCGTCTCGACATTCCAGACAAAGCAATTTCTGCAGCTACCAGCAAAACAGGAATCCGGTCAATGAATGAGTCATCTCAAATATTTTGCTCTGTGTTATGATCACAGTGTCAAAAAGAGTGTCTCCTAGACTAGCTGAAATGGTGACTGATTGGGGTTGGTTCTTTATTTTCAGAATATGGGTACAAAAATTTCCTTTATAGAGGGTTTTGAATGTCGTTTACACAGGGAAGAGTTTGGAGTGAACAGTACTACATTCATACAATCCAATTCTTCATTAAAATCCCACGTCCATACTGAAATGTTATGTCCGTGGGGATGCAGCTTTTCTAAAATGTTCACAGTTATTTTTCAGAATACAGTGTGCCAATTGGGCACAGCTATCTGTCAATCCAGACTAGGCTGGAGTCCAGTCCTCTATCACTCTGTAGCCTAGGCAACCATATTCCTAACGTAGTGTCTACTTCTGCGTGTGTATACCTGCGGATCCGGAGGGGGGTGGAGCTCCTGTCCTCTGCCATTCCGTCGCCTCGGCAGCCATTTTCCGGATATAGGGCTCGTTGACGGTCAAAAGAATGTTCTCTGGCTTGATGTCAGTGTGAATGATCTTGCACTTGGTGTGGAGGTAATCCAGCCCTTGGAGAACCTACAGGAGAGAGGTTGGTAAGACCATCGGTAAATCCTACAATCAGAGAAACATTTTGGGAATCTTCCAGAATGTTCAGTCATTCCCAATAACAAGTAGACCTACATACAGTTTCAACATTCTGTTTAAAGATTTTTACTGAGAAGGGTGAACAATGTTTTGTGATGAGCAAGGTAGTTTTATTTATTTTTTTACCTGTCGTATGATGCTCTTGACGCAGGGCAGAGGAAGGCCCTGGTAGTTGGACTTGATGATCCACTTCAGCAGATGGTGACCCAGAACTTCAAATACCATACACACATCTGAAGGAGGCCCCATGTTAAGGAACAGCAAATAAGGCAGCATGACAAGCTGGAAAGACCAACTCAAAACACCAATTTCAATGCAGCCCAATACGTTTGGCTTACTCCACCCTATTTATACAACGCGAACACCTAGACTTCTGCCAAGGACCAATATGGAAGTGGGAAAAACGACCCAGAAACTCATTAGCACCTTTTGCAGAAATTAAGCATACATGGATGGAGGAAATCTGGGCATGTTGCCTGGACACCCAGCTGCGACCAGGACATTAGGGCACTGGGACCGACACACAAACTGCCACGATATCTGTGGCTCTGTGACTGTCTTTTAGCTAAAGAGGGCAGCGTGTGCAGCATACAGCCACACGACACAGGGCAAGCATCAGCGGACTGGGGAAATACTGGTTTCTAGACTTGTACTATTGACTAACACTAAAAACTGAAAATTATCACAGTCAGTTTTTCATCATTGTTTCAAAGTTGTCCATGAATGAAAGATAATGAAGCTGTATTGTGGTTTTCTTGAGGATACGAGTTCCGTTCATGCCAGAGATCTTGAAGTCATCCAGCAGCTGAACCACCCTCTCTCTGCTGGGATCATTGGTATCCGTGTTCCTTACCGACCTCAGAAGCTTTATCTCATCCATGGCCGTCTCAGTGTAGTGTTCGGCGCTCTTCACTACCTTCATGGCCACAAAACGCTTCTCCCTGGGAATACAATACATTTAAATTTACTGACTGAGACACACAAACCTTATCAGTGAAACTCAAAAGCAGGTCCCTGATTAATGTTCTTCGACCGACAGTTGACAGTTTCTTTGACCAATTGTTTAGTCGATATTTAAAAACGTGTATTTTTCCATGTAACAGACATAGCATGTTTCAATAAAATCTATTTACATTGAGCTTCTATGATGTTTTATAAGTTCACAAAGTATCACAAATGACTCAAGGAGATATTGTTGGTCACGCATGAACCCAATCGATGATGAAATGTAGATTGATATTAAGCAGCCATAAACAGCAATGCATTTTCAGAATGCAAGACGTGTTTTAGATCGGCATTTTTGCTGTCAGTCATGTTAAGCAACTAATATGGTCTAGGGATACATGCCACTCTGGAATCCAGAACTAGCAGAGTAGCCTCAGATTCAGAAATCAGAAAGAGTGGCATTACTGACTGGCCAACATTTTGGTTCTAAACAAGCAAAACATTTTATTTATTGGTAGACAATAGAAGCTACAGATTAAATTAGGTTTTAAAAAATTATTAAATTACGGAATTCTTCTCATCTAGTACAACACGTTACACCCCTGACCAGCAGCTTAACAACAAAGCATTTGACTAAATGAGGTCTGCCCTACACCATAATCAGCACAATATAGGCAGATAAATGGAGAAAGACATGTTGGTACTTACTGAATGTCCCAGGCCAGCCACACAGTGGAGAAATGTCCCCAGCCCAGCTTCCTGATTACATGATATCTCCCGTTGAACAGGTCTCCTATCTTAACATGGTGGTAACCTCCTGCAATAATAACATACAATATTTGGTGTGTGCGTAAATGCTTCAGGTTTCTATTGTCATAGGACACACAAGGTATAAATAATCAATTGACACTGTTCCGTTGTCAGAATTCTAAACTCACAAACGGAAAACTACTTAGAGACTATATATCTGTTTTTTTTTTACCGTTTTCCAACTTAATCCTCCAAAAACACAAGCCACTTAGCGTTGGTACCCAGGCAGCCGCTAATAGTACCCAGGCACTAATCACCCCTCACTGAATGAATGACATCAATGGATGAATTCACAACACTCCCAGACGAATGATCAGAGCCTTGGTTGAATTTGAATGAACTTACAAATGAAAGATTTCCATGACCATTCAACAAATTAAGATATTATTGAAACATAATACACGATATAGGCTACTCAACAATTCAACATATGTATTACACGTTACCGTTTTTCTATAGGAGACTCAGCTTCTTATGTAGGCTAATTCATCAAACGTTTTACTCTAAATTATTATTCACTAAAGAAATACCAACAATATTCTTGACTATTCAACAAATTAATTGTTATTGAAACATAAGGCAAACTATATCCTGAACAATTCTACAAATGTATTAGAGGTTACTGTTTTACATTAGGAGAGAAACACAATATCAAACATCTTATAACCTCTCTATGACTTTTCTCTGCTTATTTTACTGAAGATTCAGCTTCTTATGTAGGCAAATTCATCAAATGTATTATGCTAAATAATTATTCACGAAACGAAATACCAACTATATTCTTTACCAATTAACAAATTAATTGTTACTGAAACATAATACAAACAAAAGCCTCGACAATTCAACAAACGTATTTACACATTGCTGTTTTTACCGGACCGCGTAAGCGGAGCCGGCCTAGAAGAGCGAATGTCTCTTACTGACTGACTGACTACCCCTTATTAAATAGCGTAGTGGTTAAAGACGCGGGCTCCGGAACAACAGGTCCTGCGTCCGCCTCCCGCAACTATCAAAACGCATTATGCCTGAGGTTCAGGATAGACAAACACTTCGCTGGCTACACGTTTCTCTCGTCTTTTCACTTGGCAAAAAATCTGTTATTGTTAGTGATGGCCATTCGAGGCTTCATTACCGTTCTTCTAGCAGCAGGATATTATGCTAGCCGTGCTAACTCAGATTATCTTTTTCAAAAATAAAAGCCATCATTGAAATATATAAGGTAAATGCTAATGAAGCCTCGAATGGCCATCACTAGTTATAGTCATCTATATTCATACTGTATCTATATAATTAGCTGTTAAAACGGCCAGTGAAAAAAGAGGATTTGTTCAGGATAGACAAAAACCTCGCTGGCTACAACATTCAGTAGCTACGTTATGGGAAGCCTAAAATGAAACTGATTACTGTTATATTGCGACTATTTCTGGTGGATTTTCGAATTACGTCGTAGGATTTCTTCAGGATAGACAAACACTTCCCTGGCTACACGATTCTCTCATCTTTTCACTTGACGAAAAAGTCTGTTATCGTCACCTATATTGATACAGTAGTTATTGTATCAATGTCATTCACGTATGGCTAATAAGCTGTTAAAACGGCCAGTGGCAAAAGCCATGCAGTTCATAGATACTATTTGTGGTGAAGGTAAACTTAAGAAACATTACTCAGTTTAACACAATAGTTAATGGTGTCTAACAAAATATTCAAATAGGTGGCAAATGTGCAGCTTTGCGGCATAGTGGTTAACGACACTTTCACGTGGGCGACCCGGGTTTGATTCTCGAGAGGGCAGCCACGATCAACATTTACTATTGCGGGCCGGCTGAACTAGGCTTGCCTGGTTTCTTGTTATTAGGAGAAAGAGAAACAAAATACTAACATCCTAATCTCAATGGATTTTCTTTGCTTATTATACTGAAGATTCAGCTTCAGGTTAATTAATCAAATGTATTACGCTAAAGAATTATTCACAAAACGAAATGCAAGAACACACATCGGTAGTGCACTCGACCATTTTCTTTGTTCGTGTGACGTGCCGATGGTGCAGCACATCGGAAATTGTACTATTACTCGTGCGCAAAGAAAAGCTGAGTACATGGGACATGTCTGTTGATGAATTCATTGCGCTCTTGTATGTCCACGGCACATACGGTTGGAAGAGCATGGATGTGGAGTCATTTTAGTCTGATCCATATGGGGTGGACTTTTTCCAGAGAGATCATGCCACAGAACTGCTTCAGAGAGATTATGCGACACCTGTGTTTTGAGCACAAGGAGACAAGAAGCCTATGCTTGATCGAACGAGTTGCATAAATGCATGGGTATTTTTAGCCCATAACAGCCAAGACTTTTCTATATTTTATCAAATACTCAATTTCATTATTCATGTAGGCTACTGTAAATCATCCTTTTACTCTTCTAATCGAATTTACAAATAAAATTCATTAAATAATACACTGTATTGTTTTGACTTGGAGAAGGCTGAGTTGCCATACAGTGGATTTAAAAAGTCTACACGCCTGTTAAAATGCCAGGTTGTTGTGATGTAAAAGAATGAGACAAAGATAAATCATGTCAGAACCTTTTCCACTTTTAATGTGACCTATAATGTGAACAATACAATTGAAAAACAAACTGAAATCTTCGAGGGGGAAAAATGAAAAATAAAAACCTTATTTTTCAATTGTTGAAAGATATCAGTCAAGAGAAGGATACAAAAGAATTTCCAAAGCATTAGATATACCATGGAAAACAGCGAAGACAGTCATCATCAAGTGGAGAAAATATGGCACAACAGAGACATTACCAAGAACTGGACGTCCCTCCAAAATTGATGAAAAGACGAGAAGAAAACTGGTCAGGGAGGCTTCCAAGTGGCCTACAGCAACATTAAAGGAACTGCAGGAATTTCTGGCAAGTACTGGCTGTGTGCTACATGTGACAACAATCTCCCGTATTCTTCATATGAATGGGCTATGGGGTAGGGTGGCAAGACAGAAGCCTTTTCTTACAAAGAAAAACATCCAAGCCCGGCTGAAGTTGGCAAAAACAAACATCAAGTCTCCCAAAAGCACATTGGAAAATGTGTTATGGTCGATGAAACCAAGGTTGAACATTTTGGCCATTATTCCAAAAGAACACCATACCCACAGTGAAGCATGGTGGTGGCAGCATCATGCTTTGGGGCTGTTTTTCTTCAGCTGGAACCGGGGCCTTAGTCAGGGTGGAGGGAATTATGAACAGTTCCAAATACCAGGCAATTTTGGCACAAAACCTTCAGGCGTCCGTTAGAAAGCTTAAGATGAAGAGGAAGTTCACCTTTCAGCACGACAACGACCCAAAGCACACATCCAAATCCACAAAAGCATGGCTTCACCAGAAGATGATTAACGTTTTGGAATGGCCCAGCCAGAGCCCAGACCTGAATCCAATTTAACATCTGTGGGGTCATCTGAAGAGGGCTATGCACAGGAGATGTCCTCACAATCTGACAGATTTGGAGCGCTTTTGCAAAGAAGAGTGTGCAAATATTGCCACGTCAAGATGTGCCATGCTAAGAGACTCCTACCCAAAAAGACTGAGTCCTGTAATAAAATCAAAAGGTGCTTCAACAAAGTATTAGTTTAAGTGTGTGCACACTTATGCAACCAGGTTATTGTGACTTTTTTATTTTTCCCCCTCAAAGATTTCAGTTTGTTTTTCAATTGAATTGTTCACGTTATAGGTCACATTAAAGGTGGAAAAAGTTCTGACATGATTTATCTTTGTCTCATTCTTTTACAACACAAGAACCTGGCATTTTAACAGGGGTGTGTAGACTGTTTATATCCCCTGTATATCCGAGCCTATGCCATTGTAGAACAATGCAAGAGGCTACATATCCTTGGATCTATCAATTCGAATTGATTTATCTTTGAATAATTTGTTGTGTAATTTTCATTTTGTACATTTGTAGGGCCTAATAAACTAATGAAAATACAATAGCCTGTGTTCTTAGAAATAATTGTTCTTTGTATTCTTTTCTGAATAGTTTTGTCGCATGATAAGACCTTCAATACACAATTCATTAACCATTTAAAACAAATTCTGCAACTCATTTTTTATTTTATATAGTTTCATAATGACCCAGAAGATGAACTGATGCTCTGGCTGGATGGTGATGCTGCTGCGGAGGAGAATGTGTATGCTAAATAGGGATGATTCGTACACTAATGACGCCAAACAGCATTTGGCTCTGGCGAATACTGGGGGTCTGAAAGGCCTGGCAGTTCTAGTGTTAAAAGGGCATTACCATAAGGCAGGGCCTTAAAACTAACCTTTTGGTTCAACAGATAAAATCTACCAGCAACCAAGATTTTTTTTAACCACCAAAATACACTGATCAGCTATTTCATTATGACCACCTGCCTAATATTGTGTAGGTCCCCATGTTGCTGCCAAAACAGCCCTGACCCATCAAAGCATGAACTCCACTAGACCTCTGAAAGTGTGCTGTGGTATCTGGCACCAAGACGTTAGCAGCAGATCCTTTAAGTCCTGTAAGTTGCGTGGTGGGGCATCCATGGATCGAACTTGTTTGTCCAGTACATCCCACAGATGCTCGATTAGTTTGAGATCTGGGGAATTTGGAGGCCAAGTCAACACCTTGAACTCGTTGAATTCCTCAAACCATTCCTGAACCATTTTTGCTTTGTGGCAGGGCGCATTATCCTGCTGAATGAGGCCAATGCCATCAGGGAATACCGTTGTCATGAAAGGGTGCACATGGTCTGCAACAATGCTTAGGTAGGTGGTACGTATCAAAATAAAATCCACATGAATGGCAGGACCCAAGGTTTCCTAGCAGAACATTGCCCAAAGCATCAGACTGCCTCCGCCGGCTTGCCTCTTTCCCATAGTGCATCCTGGTGCCATGTGTTCTCCAGGTAAGCAACGCACACACACTCGGTATCCATGTGATGTAAAAGAAAACGTGATTCATCAGACCAGGCCACCTTCTTCCATTGCTCCGTGGTCCAGTTCTTATGCTCACGTTCCCATTGTAGGCGCTTTCGGCAGTAGACTGGGGTCAGTATGGGCACCCTGACTGTTCTGCAGCTACGCAGCCCCATACGCAACAAACTGCGATGCACTGTGTGTTCTCACACCTTTCTAGTACCAGCATTAACTTTTTCAGCAATTTGAGCTACAGTAGCTCATCTGTTGGATCGGACCACATGGGCCAGCCTTCACTCCCTATGTGCATCAATGAGCCTTGGCTGCACATGACTCGGTCGCTAGTTCACCGCTTTTCCTGCCTTGGACCACTTTTGATAGGTACAGACCACTGCAGACCGGGAACACCCCACAAGGGCTGCAGTTTTGGAGATGCTCTGATCTAGTTGTCTAGCCATCACAATTTGGCCCTTGTCAAAGTCGCTCAAATCCTTACGCTTGCCCATTTTTCCTGCTTCTAACACATCAACTTTGAGGACAGAATGTACAGGTACAGCAGACCTGTCAACCCTGTCCAACTTTTAAGATGCACGCTGCAAATTTGGGTTTTGCACACACCCATGCTTAAGTCTGATTGCAATTATAGAATTGTACCAAATCAAGTCTATAAAAAGGTTGAAATACTTTCTTGACAGCATTACATTTGTTTTGTACATTATAGACCATACCTTTTGGATGGTTTGTGTTTTGTAAATGAAGACTTAGAAAACTACCCAGACCCTGTGTCGGATGAGTCTATATGGAAATATACACCTTTTTTTCAGTTGCTACATGTATATGTATACCTCGGGAACCGCATTGCTGCTATCCCAGCATTTCAGTTGCACATGTTACCTTCAATTTGACGTCATTGCACATTAAGAATTGCCATTTGTACTTGCCTTCATTGTGCAATAAACACTGCACTAAACCATGTTATAGTACTCCCTGATGTTACTTTTGAAATCATGTAAAATGTTTTGAGTTTCTTTATCAACATGGTTGACATTAGATCTCGTATCTCACCTACTAATCATGACCCTTCTAATTTAGTCCTTTGCCCTGCTTCTTGCTATTGCTTTGAAGCTGTGGCCCTCTCAACACTGATGGATATAGTCTCACACGAAGCCTTCCTTTTCCCCTACAGACAGAGTTCCCTCATGTCTTTTGAAGGTGTTAGATACTGTTGGTCCAAGCCTTTTGTCTGTAATAAACAGCTCTCTTATAACTGGCACTGTTCCATCCCGTTTTAAACATGCTGTGGTTTAGCCTCTTACTACAAAACCAAATTTAGACCCTACAGATTGTAACAATTTTAGGCCCATTTCTAAATGATCATTTATGTCCAAAATACTGGAAAAAGGTCGTTCTTTCTCAGCTCTCTTCTTTTTTAAGTGAAAATAATGTGTTTCAGTCAGATTTCAGAGTACACCATAGCACAGAAACAGCACTTCTTAAGGAACTGAATGATTTGTTGCTGCTCTGTGATTCTGGAAATTGAGCTATTTTACTCTTGCTTGACCTTAGTGATGCTGCAATTCTGTTGATCATGTCATCCTCCTGGATCGCCTCCAGCAAGAGGCTGGTATCCAGGGTGTTGCTCTACAGTGGTTCAATTCTTATTTGAAAGATAGAACCTTTTCTGTTAATATTGGAAATATTTCCTCCTCTTCGGCAGCGATCGCATGCGGAGTACCTCAAGGTTCGATCCTGGGGCCAATTTTATTCTCTTTGTATATGCTCCCTTTGGGATCCATTCTCTGTAAACGTAATATACCATATCATTGTTATGCTGATGATACACAGCTGTACTTACCTCTAAAACCAGGTGATACCAACTCCTTGAAGTCCCGTTTTGTCTGCCTTAAAGATGATAAGTTCTGGATGGCTAAAAACTTTCTCCAACTTAATGAGAGTAAGACCGAAGTTATACTATTTGTCACCCCCAAATCAATTGAGGAAAGATCTAAAAATCCGGGGTCCTTGTCCACAAATGTGCACACCCTTGCAAGAAATGTAGGTGTTATCTTTGAATCAGCTTTAAAATTTGACAAATAAATTCTGTTGTCAAAGGTAACTTCTTTCATCTGAGGGCAAAACTAAAATCCTTCCTCTCTCTTAAGGACATGGAGATTGTTATACATGCACTTATATCCTCTCAAATTGATTATTGCAGTTCTTTGCACTCTGGAATTTGTTACTCATCACACTTGCAGCTTGTCTAGAATGCAGCTGCTAGATTGTTGACTGGTACCAGGAAGAGGGACCAAATCTCGCTGATATTAGCCTCTCCACTGGTTACCAGTCAAATATAGAATAAATTTTAGGTTGCTGTTACTTGTTTTTGAGACATTAAATGGATTGACTCCATTGTATATTTCAGTTCTCCTTACGCTGCATCACTCTTCCAGGCCCCTTAGAACATCAAATCAGTTCCTTTTAGCCATTCCACAGACTGTGGAATAAACTGCCCATTATTATCAGGTCATTCCTGAAGGAACCAAAACATGTCAATTCTATGTTTATTTACATATTCAATTATTCTTCATTATTTAGTATTAACATGTATACCTATGGCAATCATTGGAATGTTAATGGTTTAGAGATGTTTGTGTAAGCTGTGAATGCAGGGACAAGAAGGTTTGCTTGTTAATGCCTAGCTTGCTTCTCGAGATAAAACCACTCTGTCTTATGAGATGGCCCCAGAACGGAATGTGCCCTTAATTGATATGGGGTCTATTCTCCAGGACTGGTTTGTTATCCTTTGGTCGGTAAACCAACCCCCATGCCTTTAGTTCTGGGATATAAACCAGAGCCAGGTTTGAGGAAGCTCTCTTGCATTTTCCTCACTTCTGGCAGCATCTCTTGAATATCCGGAGAATTATTTTTTTTTTGAAACTTGTACTGTAATTGTAATACTCTATATATTAAATTAATTGGTAACACTGATTCATTGACTATTTGGAATTAATCTAAAACGTGTCAAAATCCAGTTCCTTCAATCCCCACCACCAAGTCTCGTCTTAAAACTTATTTTTATGCTTTGGCGTTCGAGTCAGTTTAGGGACATCCATGCTTAACTGTCTTAGTGGTTTCTTGTTTCTATTTATTGTTGTATGTTTTTATAGATTGCATAACTTCGTACAGCACTTTGTTCAGCATCGGTTGTTCTTAAATGTGCTTTATAAATAAATTGACTTGACAGTAAATCCGTTGCCGCCAGATTAGAGAAAAATCAGAAGCGATTCTGGAATGATCTGGGCATGACATTTCTTTTCCACCAACAATAGCATTGCAACTATGGAATGAGAAATGCAAACAATTCTGCCAATGTATGCTTTTGACTGGACAAAACAGAAACACTTAAAAGCTTTTTGTTTACAAAATTAACACTGGTTCAATACGATGAGGAGGGAAATAAGACTAAATGTACAGTCTGCAAGCATTGCTTTGCCACTGTCGGTTATGCGAGTGGAAACACTTCTAACAATTTCATTCACACCAAAACAATACTGTTTACTGTGATCCACAAACGGCGGGTACGTACCGAACCGTGGGCCTACTCTGCCGTTGCATCCCTACTAGCTAGTTAGCATGCTTGGTTGCTGGTTTCATTAGTGAACTGAATTATTTGGACAGGCTTACTTGCGCCGTTCAATAACGTTTGTAACGTTAGGGAGGAGTAGAACCACCAGTTAATACCAACAACGGTTTGACAAACTGTGAGCACCGTAGATCAAACAACGTTTGCCCAGCAAATCCAAAATGTCAGTAACGTGAATGCCAACATAACAGTTGAACAAGTACACTACACGCTCACACTGCAGCTAAAATGACTGTTTTGCAGTGGCAGTGTACATTTAGCAGTGGGATGCCACAGCTCTATTATAGTGGTGTAGGAAACATTGATTCACAGACTTGTCCCGAAGCCACTCCAGCATTGTCTTGCCTGTGTGCAGAGGGTCACTGTCCTGTTGTAAAGTGAAACTTGGCTAATCCTGAGAGCCTGAGCACTCTGGAGCAGGTTTCAATCAAGGATTTGTCTGTACTTTGCTCCATTCATCTTTCTCTGCCGTTGAAAAACATCCCCACAGCATTATGCTGCCACCACCATGCCACACAGTATGGACGGTATTGGACAGGTGATGAGTGGTGCTAGGTTTCCACCTGGCGTGATGCTTGGCATTCAGGCCAAAGCGTTAAATCTTGTGCCTTTCAGCAAACTCCAAGCAGACTGTAATGAGCCTTTTACTGTGGAGTGTCTTTCATCTGGCCACTCTACCACAAAGGCCAGATTGGTGGAGTGCTGCACAAGGGTTGTGCTTCTGGAAAGTTTTCCCACACGAACTCTAAAGCTCAGTCAAAGTGACAATCAGGTTCTTGGTAACTTCCCTGACCAAGGGCTCTTCTCCCCCGATTGCTCAGTATGGTCAGGTTGCCAGCTCTAGGAAGTGTTTTTCCATTTAATAATGTAAAAATGATGGTGGCCACTGTTTTCTTGGGAAATGTCAATGCTGCAGAATTGTGTTAGTACCATACCCCAGATATGTGCTTCATCACAATCCTGTCTTGGAGCTCAATTCCCTCAACCTCATGGCTTGGGTTTTGCTCTGACATGCACTGTGAACTGTGGGAAGTTATATAGACAGGTGTGTGCATTTCCAAATCATGTCAAATCAATTCAATTTACCACAGGTAGTATCAAGTTGTAGAAACATTGACGACTATCAATGGAAAATGGGTTAGATATTTTTATTTGCAAAAATATCTAAAAACCTGTTTTGTGTTGTCAATATGGGGTCTTGGGTGAAGATTAAGGAGGAAAACATCAATTTAATCTATTGTAGAACAATGCTGTAATGTAACAAAATGTGAAAATCGAAAGGGACTAAATACTATCCAAATTAACAGTTTGTATACCTTTACAGTAGTCGTTGGGATCCTCTTGTTCCTCATCATCTGAGCCCAGAATCTCCTCGTCCTGGTCGGGAAGGGGAGAGTCATTCTGCTGGGAGGTAGCTCCCCGCGCCGCAGGGTCTGGTCTGGAGAAAGGGAAAGGAGGATACATTTAGTCGTTTGGGGTTGAGGAATATACAAGCTAAATCTGAACCAACAACTTCCACCAAATGCAAAGCCAACAATCAAGACTAGACATTGACAGCTCTCTTGTGCATGCACTAATGATGCAAACAAACACACCTGCTTGGGAAGCACATTGTCCAAAAACTTTTGTTACCCTTAAATGTACAAAAATATCAAAAGTCAGCTCACCCTGAGAGCGGAAAGTAAGCAGAGTTTTTCAAGTGGCCTATTGTTGGAAAACATCTACCTTTGTTCAATATCGTCATAGACATTCATCAGCAACGGAAAACTACATTGAAGTCCGGACCCGAATTTGACTGGTGGTGGGTTGAGTATGCAGGTCAGTAAGGGGTATGGCTAACTCAGATCACACACTTCATTTAGAAGGAAATATGCAGGAACAATTTAAATGAAAAGTGATCCTATTGAATCTGTAAAATGTGGTGTCAGGAAACGACTTTTGTCCTACTGCCTGTTCTCATGCCGTCATCCTTAATATGAAATATTACAACTACCATATAATCACTAAAAAAGTAACCAACCATTAAATCCATTTAAATGAAAAGCCTTGCTTAAGTGTGTGTGTAATGTTAAACACAAAAAAATTAAATCTCCATTCACATGGTAACAGCAGTTGGAGGAGTGGGTACAGTACATTCTGCAAAAACACAGAATCCATTTATCATGCATTACATCTGAGTAAATTAAGGGGCAAAGCTAATACTGAAATCTGGAGATGTTGCCAAGCTCCAAATCAAGCTAAGAGAGAGTGGACAGATTAAGTTGTGTCCAGTATACAACCCTGTGACAATCCTCTTATTAGTTAATTACACGTCAAATCGAAATTTGATTATTTGAATATTTTATTTTAAAACACTCACATTTAAATGAAAACATTGTGTGGGGAAATATTTGTAAGGAAAATAAACTGAAATGTTGCTTGCATAAGTTTTCAACCTCTGAGCATTGGAAGCTCCCAGTCTACATAAGTTTAAGAAACTGCCCTAACAAGGATATAATTACCTTACCATTGGCCTCCACCTTTCTGGATAAAACAAACCACTGCCAAAGTAGAAAGCAGTGACCCAGCTGCAATGGGGAAAATGTTTTTTTGGTCAAATTCTGGTCTAAAATCACACTTTTTGGGCAAACTCAAAGAGCTATCAATACCAATGCCTCAACACACTGTCCTTACAGTATGTATAGTTGTGGCAGCATCATGCTGTGGAGAGCAAATTACAAGGAAATATTGCAAGAGAACCAGCCCACACAAAAAACTAAAGCATGTGGAGAAATTCACCTTCCTGTATGACAATGATCACAAGCGCATAGCAAAGCAAAATTGGAGAGGCATAAGAACAAAACGGGTAATGTCAAGAGTCCCAGAAAGTCCTGATATCAATCCTACTGAGAATCTGCAGCACTACTCAATAACAGTGTTGCACAAGCTTCATCCAACCAACCTGAACAACCAGGTGCAAACGTGCCAAGTAAGATCCAAAATAACACTGTGTGCAAAGTAGGGATGTGCATGATAAATATTTTCACTATCGATAATTCCTCAGCATTTGTTGTAGAATAGTTGACCTCACCCACTTGTGCCAAAAAGAGAGGTACTAAATGAAACAAAATGAAGGTAAATTGTAATGTTATGCAATAAACTCAATATTTTATTAAACAAGAAACCAGGCCAGCCTAGTTCAGCCGGCCCGCAATAGAAAAGTTTGCCACCTCGAGATTCGAACCCGGGTCGTTAACCACTACACCACAGAGCTGTACATTTGCTGGCAGTCAGTATAGCCTCTTGTCTGAACAAATCCTCTTTTGCCATTGGCCATTTTAATATTTAATTGGTCATTCGTGAATGACATTGATACAGTTAAACTGACTAATGTTTCTTATTAAGTTTACCTCCACCACAAATAGCGGCTATGTATTGCGTTTGCCACTGGCCATTTTAACAGCGTATTAGCCAGTAATAAGCTTTACCGGTATCTACTAACTTATTGGAATAGTCATAAGAATTGAGCAATTGCTAGCAAGTCTGACAAAGCTATTTCATTTCATGGCATAATAACGTATTTTGTTCTTTCATGCCAAAACAATGTACTTTTTCTTTCATTCGTGAATGACATTTATACAATAACTATCAATAAAGGCGACAATAACTAACTTTTTCATCAAGTAAAAGACGAGAGAATCGTGGAATCTACCAGAAATAATTAATAAATGTCATTGCTCTCAATAGATTCGCACTTAGGTGTTCTACATTACAGGCACTGTCTTTAACCACTATGCGACGACATGACACGTTTCAGCAGTTGCTAGACTCCATTGAGGATTGTGTAAAACGGACTAACGTTTCTTATTAAGTTTACCTCGAACACAAATAGCGTCTATGAACTGTATTGCTTTTGCCACTGGCCGTTTTAACAGCTTATTAGCCAGTAATCGGCTTACTAGTATCAACTAACGTCCTAGGAATAATCATAAGAATTGAGCAATTTCTAGCGAGACTGAAGATGAACTATTCCATGCCAGAAACAGTCGCAATATAACCGTATACAGTTTCAGGTTTCGGTTTTAGCCAGCGAAGTTTCCGCCAATATGGAATAATTCACAATGCGTACTTCGCTTCGCCTGCGAGGAGATACGAACTCGGGACCTATAGTTCATGAGTCCGCTTCTCTAACCACTACGCTATTTAACAAGGGGTAGTCAGTCAGTCACTCACTCAGTAAGAGACATTCGCTTTTTTAACCGGCTCCACTTGCGCGGTCCGGCAAAAATGAGGTGAACAACCTCAAATACGTTTTAGCATAAACAATATTGCTAGATAAACTTTTACTCGGAATCCTTTAGATTCAGAAATGCCATAACAGCAGCAAATAACCTAATGCACAGGCCTGTCAAGTTGTTAATATTTTATAACAAATGATTTATTTCAACTTATTGTTACAAGCTTTTCCATTAATTACAATTTCAAATGAACTATAAACATTGTCAAAAAACGTGCATTGTCTCCCATGAATTAGAGCAGAGATATGTATGAATTTCCTTACATTAGCTAATGTCTTAGTGTCAATGTTTTCTGGCCATAACAACAAAATACAAAATGTATTAGATCATTGAACCAACTTTTATATACAGTCCCTTAAAACCATACTTTCCAAAATGAAACTACACTTACTATATAGACTAACAGAATTACATTACAGTCTGCATTACATCAAGCAAACTTACCAATTCGTTCCAGTTCCAGTGAATAAAAAAATATCCTTGGAAGGAAGCTTAATAGGAATAAATTACATAAAATTAATGAACAAAAACCAAACAAAATCTGGCTAGTGCATCCATAGATCCAAGATCTTAACAAAAATGTAAAGAATCATTTGGCAATGTCCATAATATTATGATCATTTATTCTTGTTTAGAAAAACTAGCATGTCCACATGCTCCGGGAGTAGACGTGTAGGCTTATGTAGTCTGTTCAGGCCCGCAGCGGAGAAAAAACCTTTCAGCCGGTACAGATGTTTCCAGGATACACACAGGTATGCTTTCACTTGCCATGATAATTTCCTGTACTTGGCCATTAGCCAGATTTGTTTAGATTAAGAAATAACCCGTCATTACTGTCGCCTAATTAGTCAATCGGGAGTACAGATTTTTCTGTAACTTCCGAAAATTAGATTAACTTGTCGATTTTTGCCATCCTTGTCGAAAAGTCGACAATTCGACTATTTGTTCTCACCCCTAGTGCAAAGCTGGGGAACATAACCCCCTCCCCCCTTAACCAACAGACAACTTTCAATGACATCTCAGTAGGAAACCTCCCTAAAGGCGCCCTACAGGGTATCTGCAGGTTTCAGGAAGTAAAATTTAAGATATTAAGACTTCAATTAATGCAACTACAAATTCAAGACCAATTTCACAACACCCCGTGCAAAAAAAAATACATAAGGACACAAATTCGACAGAAGTACCCAATGTTGTTGGAGCTGTAAGCAGCTAACAATAACATTACAGGCTGTACTTCCCAGGCTTGTCGATGGTGATACGACTAAACAAAACGGAGCAATGCTGGGCGTTTGTTGGAGGCATTTTTGTTGTTTTTGTGTTTCTCACATTTCATATGGGATTCCACAGATTTAATTCCCATAAATGCACTAAGTTTGAAAGACTTTTTGCCAAAAACACATTGGGCTTCATTTTCTTTCACTTCAACAGATTTCAAAGACAAAGCAAAGTTGCTGTTATCCAACAACTTCTGATTGAATATGCACATTTCATAGTACCTGCGGGAAGTTTAACAGCCAATATCCACTATTTAGCTAGCTAAATTACCTAGCTTGGAACTATCTACCTCATGAACAGACGTGTCTGGAGAAAAGCAGCCAACCGTCATGAGTGTCTTGCTGCAGGGCCTTCCGCCAGGATGACATAACTGAGGGTGCATTTTGTATAAATGAGAGGGCATGTCTAATCACAGTGCGCACCCCCACCCCTCCCCGAGACGAAAACATTTAGAAACATACATACGCTTGTAAAGGCGATCGAAACTTCTTGGTCAATGTTGATCGCAATGTGTTGACTGTGACGATCGGACTGGGGCAAACTCATATACTATCGGCTATGTATATGGGAAAACATAACTGAGGTGGCACGACTCGCTACCTGAGGGGGCCATGCCCCCTTTTGCCCCCCTGTGGAACTGGGTCTGTCTTGTGTTAGCAAGACTGAAATCGTGGTTTCTCACTGCACGCGACCAGTCATTCTGACTGAAATCGTGGTTTCTCACTGCACGCGACCAGTCATTCTGATTGAAATCGTGGTTTCTCACTGCATGCGATCAGTCATTCTGACTAAAATCGTGGTTTCTCACTGCACGCGACCAGAGCTAAAATGCGTTCAGAGAGAAGCAAATTTGAAGAGGCACTGCCGCCTTTCAAATCCGCTGTGTGGGAACATTTCGGATTCAGCATTTAATACGACGACGAGGATAAGAGGACTGTAAACAAAGCACAGTCTGCAAGCATTGCTTTGCCACTGTCGGCTCCTTGAGTGGAAACCGTACACTGATGACATCATTCATACCGAAACCGTACCGTTACCGTGACCCACAAACCGCGAAACGTACAAACCGTGGGCCCACTGTACCATTGCATCCCTAGTACATACCATAAAATAAAGCCACAACGAAAGGTGGACCTACAATACAGTCCCCTCCAAAAGTATTGGAACGGTAAGGCACATTCCTTTGTTTTTGTTGTTCACCGAAGACATTTGGGTTTAAGATCAAAAGTTGAGTATGAGACAAGAGTTCAGAATTTCAGCTTTTATTTCCTGGTATTCACATCTAGATGTGTTAAACAACGTAGGACATATCACCATTTGTATTAGACCACAGCATTTTTAGGTGAGCAAAAGTAAAGGAACAAATAATTTTAAAGTAAAAAACATTTAATATTTGGTGGCATACCCGTTTGCTTGCAATAACTGCCTCAAGCCTGCGACCCATCGACATCACCAAACTGTTGCATTCTTCATTTGTGATGCTATTCCAGGCTTTTATCGCAGCTTCTTTCAGTTCTTGTTTGTTTCGGGGTGTTTCTCCCTTAAGTCTCCTCTTAAGGATGTGAAATGCATGTTCTATTGGGTTAAGGTCAGGTGATTGACTTGGCCAGTCTAAAACCTTCCACTTTTTTCCCCTGATGAAGTCCTTTGTTTTGTTGGCAGTGTGCTTTGGGTCATTGTCCTGCTGCATGATAAACTTCCTCCTGATTAGTTTCAATGCATTTCTCCGTAAATTGGCAGACAAAATGTTTCTGTACACTTCTGAATTATTTCTGCCGCTACCATCATCAGTTACATCATCAATAAATATTAATGAGCCTGTTTCAGAAGCAGCCATGCACGCCCAAGCCATGACATTACCTCCACCATGCTTCACAGATGAGCTTGTATGCTTTGGATCATAAGCAGTTTCTTTCTCCACACTTTGGCCTTTCCATCACTTTGGTAGAGATTCATCTAGGTCATCAGTCCATAAGATTGTGTTCCAGAGCTTTTGCGGCTCATCTCTGTACTTCTTTGCAAATTTCAATCTGGCTTTCCAATTCTTACTGCTGATGAGTGGTTTGCATCTTGTGGTGTGGCCTCTATATTTCTGCCTTCTTCAAGTCTTCTTCGAACAGTGGATTGTGATACCTTCACCCCTGCACTGTGGAGGTTGTTGGTGATGTCACTTACTGATGTTTTGGGGCTTTTCTTCACAGCTCTCACAATATTTCTGTCATCAACTACTGTTGGCTGACCTGTTCGGCCGACCTGTTCGACGTCTGTTGCCCAGTACACCAGCAGTTTCTTTCTTTTTCAAGACATTCCAAATTGTTGTGCTTGCTGTGCCCAATGTTTGTCCAATGGCTCTGGTCGATTTTCCTTCTTTTCTCAGCTTGACAATGGCTTGCTTTTCACCCATAGACAGCTCTCTGGTCTTCATGTTGGTTTATCCTCTTTAACAAGAAATGCAGTCTTTATAGGTTTAAACCAAGGATGAAAACAGACTAGTCATGCAGAGCTATTTAATGTTTGAACAATCAACCTAAAAGGCAACACCTGGGCAACAAGAAACATCTGTCAGTCACATGTTCTAATAGTTATGCTCACTTGAAAAATGGGTGGGTTCAAACAAAGGGTGGTATGTCCTGAGTTGTTTAACACATCTAGATGTGAATACCAGGAAATGAAAGCTGAAATTCTGAACTCTTGTCTCATACTCATCTTTTGATCTTAAACCCAAATGTCTTCAGTGAACAACAAAAACAAAGGAATTTGCCTTACCGTTCCAATACTTTTGGAGGGGACTGTATATTGATATGTTGAGGTTGAACACTTATGAAAGCAGTACATTTCCAGTTTTTTAATTTGTCTTACAAATATTATCCAACAAAACTAATGTCACCATATATTTTAAAAACTGACAGTCAAATAAATTAAAAAATCAAACAGAACAAAATTCATTGTACCATATTTAATTCAGTAATAATTAATTCAGTGATAATTCAGAGAAAATTGGTCATAGCCTTTAAGAGTCACTGTAGAGTCACTATAGATATTCAGCAGAACATTAAGATGTCAATTATGTTATGCGTTGCCTTGGGCCAGACAAGACACTTCATGAATGTCATGCAGATATTCCAATTAGACACATGGGACCACAGCCCACAGAACTAGACTATTTCTATGCTGCAGACTCATGCTCTTTCCAGAATCTAACCCAGCACAGACAGAGATGCACCATCCAATCAGCAGCGAGCTGGGCCAACGTAATTGCCTCTCTATCCTCAGTAGAACCTCACATCTTTTGTGCGTGTGTTTGTGGTCAGCCCAAGTGATAGATGATGGACATAAGGTTAAATCAGTGGGTGAAATGAGAAAGCACATGTTCTAGTTACTAGAAACTCTTACTGTGTCTCTGGCATATGTTAGCCAGCCCCCTGGGGTAAATAACTTTAGCACTATTCACTCACTCCTTGTGTGGCCTTGTGTACAAGCGTCAGCTGCTAAGGAGAGAGTGCAAGAAAGCAGCTTTTAAATGCAAACAAGCAAACCACATATAGATTTTTTTTAAGAAACCCAACAGGCAATAATGCACATGAAAAGCATTCATTCTGTCCAAATAAGAACAGACACTAGGGACAACAATACATGAGAAGTAAACGCATAATTGGGATACGAACAATGTGCTACGTCATATCAATTTTGCAGTCTAATTTCTGTTCTGTTCCAGTTAATTACCATAATCTAAATGTGATTTGTAATTCTGAGCACCGATACATGCATACAAATGAGAAATGTGCTGATGTACAGTAAACTTTGAGGACACATTTTCTTAATGAAAACCCTGGCGTCGTCACCTCAATGACAGCAAAGACTGTCAAGCTAACTGGGGTCACAGGGTCAGGTTCTAGTCCTACATGGTCCCTGTCAACAACAGCTGGAAGTTCTGACACTACAGGGATCAGTCATCTTTCACAACACTAGCGGGTAATATTCGTTCTTCCACTGGCTTCTGATTTAAACTGTGTAGGCGGAAGCTTCTTTTATTACACACTTTCTAGGCAATGATGCAGAAAATGCTATTGCTATTCACTATTGCTTTCATCATGTCAACAGCTTTCACATTTAATCCTATCTGGCTCCACATTTCCTTTTCAATTTCCTCTTCATGACATAAGGTTGTGCACGATTGGAGAGTCAATGTTTTCGTCAACCTGACCATTCCAAGACACAAAAATATCAACAAAAAAAAAAATGTGGTCAACAAATAGTCAACATTACTTTCTAACCAACTGAATGAATTGAGTGATCTTTACAACGGAATCCCATATATAATGCACTGTCTGTTTTAATAATATCAACTGCAGGTGAAAACAATCACCTACAAAATGATAGGCATCCTTGGAAACAAAGGATGAATAAAATAGAGGTAATGAGTATATGCTATGCCAAGAATTTTATTTTTAGCAAGTAATGTGAAACTACATTGTATTTCAATTGCATGTTTACAAACACTCACGAGGCAGCATTTCCAGGTTCTTCAGGCAACCCAGAAGACAGTGGTTTGTAATGCACGCTACAAGGTAAAGTGAGTTAGCAAAGCGAAAGTATGACCAAGAAATGCTGCATGCAGTTTTGCAAAAACCTTTCATTTTCCATCAGGAAAGTCAGAAACAGCTAAGAAAGAGAAAAGCATGACCCCAAAGATTAAAGCGAAAAGAACCAGTAGACAATGCAAGTTTGGTATGATTGCTAGGTGGTCTTGTGTACAAGGGACACAAAAGTCTAGTTTCTCTAATGAAAGGGTATAATCAGACAACTCTGTCATAACTCAGCCATTTCATCTACTTATTTCTTTTACAATCCAGGAGCTACTCTTCCTCTAAAGTGAAATAGACCTTCTCTGACATTGCCTTACTTCATTCCAACTCTTTGGCCTCCTTAATCTGTAACAACAGCTGATAGTGGCAATAAACAACATTATTCATAATCATAGATTTATTAAACATATAATGTAAATACATTCAATAAACAAGAAAGGGAACCCGGCAAGCCTAGTTCTGCCGGCCCGCCATTAAAAGTGATGAATGTTGTTGCCCAAGCTGGACTCAATCCGACGTTTACTAAGTGACAGACGGCGTCTTTAACCACTACGCTATTTAAACAGTGGGTGTGGGTGCATGTGATACATGTAGAGATGTGGTGTCTTGTTTACTTCCATTGTCAAACCAATTAGTCGAAACTCCATGGTTCCTTACATTAGTTAACATCCAAACCAACAACAGGTATGACAGGATTGCTACACTATATTCAACACGTTAAATAAGAAAGAGATTACTGTAGATGGCTAGCTAATAGCTATATAGCACCTATAATAAAAACAATGACTCGAATCACTCGATGGCTGGTTTGTTTCCTTAGAAAACAAATAGACAGTTGAATAGCTAACCACTACGCCATGTGAACTATGCTATGTAAATGGGAAACGAGAGCAATATAAACAAATCCTAATGCCTAATTTGTTTGGCCCGTGGCGAGGATCAAACCCCGGTCACCAACATGAAAGTTCCCGTCTCTAACCACTACGCTATGTTGGGGATGGCTAGCTAATAGCTATACAGTACCTATAATGAAAACATTGAGTCGAGTCACTCCATGGCTGGTTAGTTTCTTTAGGAAACATATAGACAGTTGAATAACTAACCATTATGCAATTTGAAAACAAGAGCAATAAGCCTATGTTCGTCGCCGGTCCAGCTCATCCACCGCAATATAACGCAAAGTTCTAGTCTATCCTGAACAAATCCTAATACCTAATTGGTTTGATTCGTGGCGGGGATCAAACCCCGGTCGCCTGCATGACAGCCACGTTTCTAACCTCTACGCTATTTAACAATGGGTAGTCACTCAGTCAGGCACTCAGTAAGAGACAATTGCTCTTCGTGTCTCTTAAGAGCCAATTATTTAGGGACACAATACACAAAGTTCAAAGATCGAGTGGAACTATATATTGACGAACAACAACTCACATCTCACTGAAAATATAATAATAATAATCACATTGACTCATTATTGAGCTTTGCTCACAGACGTTTCCAAAACAACGTCCCCGAAGAACCCAGAAGTGCTCGTTTTGTGACGTCACAGTAATTTCTCCTATATATTTCTCAAAGATGTGAAAATGATTGGTAGCTCTTCAATAAAAGTACATTTGCATTAACACTATTTTTGAAGTACATCAGAGTTTTAAGGTACTGTTTTGTAGCCTTATATGTTTTCCTGATTCACTTACGTACTATTTTGCTATGCACACCAGTAGTTGGTTTGGTGTTGAAAGTTGGTGTATGGTGAAAGTAGCTGACTGAATTGGCTGTTTGGCTCCAGGTACCTTTGTTAAAGTCAATGGAATCATGAACTTCACCCACAATAGGATATGTTGGCAAAAAAACAGATTTAATCTGCCGGTAGTCTGAAACCTGATAGCTAAACAATTTAAGTCAATGACCCCAAACACAGACCCAGATCCACAAAGACATTTTTGACTACATAATCTAAATTTTGCAACTGCTCTAGTAGTCTTCAGCATTAAATACCATTAAAAGTGTGTGGTTGGAAGTGAAGAGAGCAGCTAATAAACACAGAGTGAAAGATCAAGAATCTGGAAACATTCTGTAAATGGTCAATAATTTGAGAAATGGTCAATGGCCTATCATTTGAGAAATGTAGAAATGTATTGTTTGAGAAATGTATTGTTTTTGTGCATTCCTGTCCAATTAATGACCTACAATATATTTGAAGATTACAACAGAGTTCTTTACTTTATTTTAAAGATGTTTTGCTCTTCTTCATTAAGTGTGAGAACTTTGAGATTATTTACCTCGCACCTGCTATAACATAATCCATCGGGTTGACACTTGAGCGAGTGATGAAGCGCAGAACCCCCCCCCCATAAATCAATCCAGTATAACTTTTCCAGACAGCTAAAGCCACACTTCACAAGCAGCAGAAACTACAATTTGCCTTCATTCTGCTAGTCACAAAAACACACTTCTCAGTCAGGAACACATACACCCTGTTTATTACATGTCAGTATCATCTACTTTTCGTAAGTGCTTCCCGCTGTCCTGTTCTCTCCCAGTAATCCACAGTTTTAGTCTGCTGCAATTTATTCTGCCCTGTTTCAGATCATAAGCAACAGTTAACAAAATACAGCAACCCAGGTCCTCTTCCCTCCTCTGACCTCTAACTACACCCAAGTGTTGCTGCCTGTCTTTTTAGTAGCCTAAAATGGATGCCTGTCTTCCTACATCTGGAGAAATGCATTAAAGGAACAGTGCAACACTAATAATTTTCCTACATCACAAATGTTCTAATGGAGGTCAATAGTAATAATACTACATTGTGTAAATGATAATGCCATATCGGTGTATGACCTGTAAAAGAAAAATAATCTTTAACTTAGGCTGATGATTGTTATAAAAAAGTCACAGACCTTACTAAATGCTAGATGTGTTAAGTGTAAGCTATTAATTTATTTCCATAGCAATCAGGGCTGGTAAAACAATGTGCCTTTTTGGCACTATGTTGTTCTGTAACTATAGGCTGCTGCAGGGGCAGAATGAGAGCACAACAGTTATGCGTCACTATGGATGCACAGATTGACATATATTGGCATAAGATTAAGTCAATGGTTGAAAACAGATCAGTCAGGATACTACGGTTGACATCCATCATAGATAGGAACTAGATGAAATTGTCAAAAAAAGTGATTAATTGAATGTTGGAATCAGTCAATGCACAACAGTGGCCTAGCAGGGCACCACGCCAAATGGCTTATTTATTCAACATTTTTGTAGTGGTTGCAATATGGGTTTCCTGATAAAATATGGTACCAAACAATAAATACGGCAAATATTTATAACTTACCAGATATTTGAGAAAAGACCAGACTTTTTTTCAATTATTATTGAGAAATACCTGAACAGCTTACACAGTAAAAAAAATACAGACTAATTAATTGAACATTTTCATCAGCCTAATAAATAATATTAGGGTGATGAACAATATTGCATTAATACCAATTGCTTGTTGCATGTCAATGACATTTTTGTTATTACAACAAATGGAAAGATAACTTTTGTATGACAGAATATGCATTTGGTGAAATTACATGCATCAACAGAAGCTACCTTTCTATTTATTTCATGCCAGGGCACATATGCAAATATTGAGTTTGACAATGGCTGATTGTTTTAAAAGAATATTGTCTATCAGTACCGGCCAATAGTATTCTTGGCACATCCCTAATATTATGAAATTTGTTTTGTAGTTGGTTCTGTTTTCTGCGGCACTCAGCAAGAGAAGCTGCTGCTTTTGCAGGAATGTATGGGGATCCAGGTAAACATAAAAATAAGGGTAAGACCCAAAACTGCCTGAAAAACATTCCTGGTTGAGCAAGCAGAGTAATAACAAGCAAAACGAAAAACGATTTTGATCTTCGACTCTCCGCACCAGTAGAGTTGCTGTGGGGTTTTGACCTGCTACGGTTTTAAAGATAAATTGCATATTCTTCACAAGCTTTCTCCTTAAAACCTGCAAGATGAGCAGTTCAGAGGTACCTTCATTCAAACTTTCTCCTACAATGGGTTCTGAGGAAGGGAGGACGCAAGATATATCTAATGACTTCGTAAAATTACAAAGACCGCGTGGTGGGCTATATAATACCAGGTTTGGTTATCCAGCTGTCCTCCAACCCACACAAACACCTGTGGATCATTACGATTCATGGTGGGTGTATCAGTGCGATGGAGGATGAAACAAACCCTGTTCTCTGTGTTTCACACAGATCTGAACACCTGCCTCTATGTAACTACGCACGCAAGACTAACCAGACAGAGGGAAAAAAAGGGGGGGGGCAGAGTACCAGACAATTATAAAAGGACACGCACACAAATATCGCCATTATCCAGTACCCACTGATGATAAACCTCCACAAATGCAGTTGCATTTCACACACACACACAGACA
>JACXGI010004381.1:0-11774 GCA_016801175.1 Esox masquinongy | reverse complement strand
TTTTGCAGGTGCTGGCCACAGATAATTGCTCTCTCCTCATCCTTCCTAATGGATTCTTCTCTAGTTTTGCGTTTTGCTAGTGTCCTTGTCACTACTGGTACCATGAGGCGGTACCTGCAGCCCAATCAGGTTGCACAGGTAGTCCAGCTACTCCAGGGTGCCTCATCCATACGTTCTGTCGCAAGAAGGTTTGTTGTATCACCCAGTATAGTGTTGTTCAGTGGACCCTGGGTTCCTCCTGGTGCAGGACAGTGCACGGCCTCATGTGGCCAAAGTGTGTAGGCAGTTCCTAGAGGACAAAGGGTATTGATGCCATTGACTGGCCCTCACGTTCCCCAGACCTGAATCCAATTGAGAACCTCTGGGAAGTTATGTATCGGTGCATCCGACAACACCAAGTAGCGCCACAGACTGTCCAGGAGCTCACTGACGCCTTAATCCAGGTCTGGGAGAACCCCTAGGGCACCATTTGCCGTCTCATCAGGAGCATGCCCAGACATTATCAGGAGTGCATACAGGCACGTGGGGTCCATACACATTACCAGGGTCCAACGCTAACTTGTTTTCCTCACTGGCCCAAACAGGCCAGTTGGTCTGAAATCTACTGTCTCGAACAGAATTGGAAAAAAAACAATACCCCTGTATTTTACAGATATATAGTAAGTAAATATATCATCAGAATACTGATTTATACCACAGATTTGCATGTGATTTGAGAGCCGATACAAGCAATTGCGGTTTACATAAATATGATGCAATGCGCATCATTACTTTTTAATAAATAGTTATCAAAATATTAGCTACTATAAACATCATTATCATCTTTTCATGAAGATGCTTGCTTATTTGATGTGACATAAAAGCATGAAAATAACTGGGTTAATATATTTATGGTAACAAATATGGCACAATACAATACTTGCACTAGTTGGTTGACTGGCTTGTATGTCACTGCTAGCAAGCGCTTAGGCAGGCAGGCGTAGTTAACATGACACTTACTGTCGACAAGCCATGTCCGTATGTTTTCTCTGTCCGTATTCACGGACTATGCCATGGACATAGTCTGTGAATGGTTTCTCCCTCTTCACAACAATTAGGCGGTTGTAATTGTTTTTTCAGTTTGGCTACGTGTCACCTCATTCATTTGGAGCAGGCAGACTTTCATTGTTGCAGCCGTAGGGCTGTCAACAGCCCGTTAGGCCACAATACACGCGACATGCAGCAGGGACTTAAGAGCAGGTTTTCGGTAGTTGTTCGTTCCCTTGATAGACGACCCTGCCTTATTGGCTTTCTTCGGGAACGCACAACATGAATGGCAAGACGTCCCATGCCATTATTATTTTCGACCCACGTAACCGGTTGTTTTCACAAAAACATATTTTTTGCCTTTGCTTTGCCTCGTATGATACCACGTTTGGGTCCTTCTCTAGAATGCACTATGAACTATGATTGGTCAAACAGACGAGCCATCTAATATTATTGGTCAAAAAGACAACACCAGTGCTGTACCACACCGAGGGGGGAGAAGTGCCACAGATACATTTTAAAGAGAGATCAAGAGAAAATCGAAGCAGGAAGAGTGACAAAGATGACAAGCAAATGCTTTAATACGATACTATGAATTTAAATAGGGAAATTAAGCACTGTCCCGACGTTAGGTCTTACAGGACCTGGGCCAGCGTGGCATTATTAATGTTGAACCCTGTACACTACTGAGTCACATTATGAGTTGCCGTGATGAAATTCACACAAGTTGGAACAGCCTGTGATTTCAACTGTTTACTTTGATTTTCGGTGCGAGTTTGAGTCCAGCCCCAAATTGGTTGGAAATATTGGTTTCTATTGACCACTGTTAAGTTATTTTGTTCTGAAACGAATTACACAATGTACAGTAAAGATTTGATCTTCAATAAATATTGTTCATCAAGACCCGATCTTTGATTTAGGTGTTCCCTTAATTTTTTGGAGCAGTGTATATAACTAATTAGTTCCCATAATTAAGTAATTTGTCTGCTATTTGTCCTATGAATGCTGATGACAGTGCGAACAGTAGGCTACATTTGCTCTGTTTGTTCGTCATACACTAGCCAATCCCACATCTTTCCGGTGTCATCCTGTTTATTTTTCCTGTCAAAAATAAACATTTCTTCTTTGCTTTGACAGTTTTCTTTGTCTGATGTTACTTTTACCACTACTGGCCTTTTTAATACCAGCTGTATGCCACCACATTTCTGCTACCAAGCTAGCAAGAAAGAATGCTAAATATTTATCTCCGCCTGTATGTACCTATAACCGCTCGCTGCAATATCACTTGTTTTGCAATGCACAAATAGATTGAGCACTTGCCAACCAACAAAGCGATGCGCTCATGATTTACATGGTTGAATGTCCAATCAGAGAGAGACGAGTTGATTTGTGTTTTCAAAGATAAACCCGTTTTGGGAAGAATTTTTCCAATCGTCTTTTTGGCTAATGTCCACCCGCCACAGTGGCTAGAGGATAATTTTGGCAAATCTATGCGCCAAACCAAAAAAGTACCCGCATTTGGCTGGAAGCGGGTGTCAATTTCCTACCCTGGGTATGATATGCACGCAAGCCCCCCAGCTGTAGAGGGACGACAAACACCCCCAACTGTAGAGGGACGACAAACACCCCCCAACTGTAGAGGGATGACAAACGACCCCCCAACTGTAGAGGGACAATTGAACATCTACTGTCACAACGTTGCTGTCTAACCTTGACCAGAATTAAACATCAAAACATAAAATAGCCAAATACCTACCCCCTAAGAACTAACCGACCACTTCCCAGTGAGGTTAACATCATACAGACACAAGTCTACCTTAATTACTGGACTGACTTCTTTGATTCTTCAAATCTCAAGGCCACCAGAGTCCAGCTGTTACAGTTCACCAAGACAAACACAAACACACAAACTCTTCAAAAAGACACAGAGCACTCTCCCTGCGCTTACCTGCAGGATGCACGGATGCCCATGGAGGGAGGTGGAGTTGCAGGTGTGGGCCAGAGACCCTCATGCACCACAAAAAGACGGGAGAGGGGGATGAAGAAAGAGGAAAAGGGAGATGACAGGGAGAGCGTGTGGAGAAAGAGAGGAACAGTGTGCAGGAAAAAGAGGGAGGGAGAAAGTACAGGGAAAGGAGAAGAATATAAAAAAGAGCAACGCAGAGAGGAGGAAAGGAGAAAAGGATGAGGGTGGAGGAGAAATCCGTGAGCCTTAGTTTCACTGCTGGCACAGGCAAAGTAAAGAGGAGATAGACTCTGCTCTTACTGGCCCCTCTCCCCCCCCCCACTCATTCACTCGCTCCCCCTCTCTCTGACCGAGAACTCTCCTTGGCTGTCGTCAGCACTGGGCCCCTCCCCCTCCCCGCTCTCTGCTCAACTCTGATTGGCGGACGCGGCCCAGCACTGCATTGCAGGTGAAGAGCGCTCCAGCTTCCTCCTTCTCAGACCAAAACAACATCCCCCTCTCTCCTCTTTCCCATCGTTTTCTGACGCTCTGCTTCGTTAGCACCAGCAGTACCCTTTTTTTCTCCCTCTCACTCACTGAATTCAATCTCTCATTCCTTCGTTTCTCTGAAGAGCTCTTAGCAATGCTTCTTAACTGGTTTCTCTGTCTTTACTGATCCCTCCAGTGAAGCAACATTGAGTAAATTCAAACACAACTTAGCCTACTTCTCTAAATTAGCATGTTCCTCTTAAGGTTTCACTGCGTATTACGGTCGATATGAAGGCTGGGTGAACCTGCACATTCACTGAGGAGTCCTTAGGTCAATATCCCTCTATTGAGAAGGGGTATCTAACTTGCATTACTGGCGGCCAACAAAAGGTCTTCACAGATGTAAGGAAGGACGCACCGAAAATGTGTTATATATTGGTTAACATTCGGTGGGTGGATGCTAGAAATTGTTATATTTCACAAATCGATAAGGTCTATTATATAGATGTCTGAACCCATTCTCAGAGACAATCTCAGAGTGGGTTCACATCCAAGGGATCAACCATTATTGACAGTGACCCTGAATGGATTAGGGTTAAACAACTTGCTAAAGTACAGAACACATTTCTCACAATGGAAAAACTGAAGACTACATGAAGATTCCCATGACAGGTTTACTAAAAAACACCCAGTCTGTTAGGTGCCTGTGTGTAATAACTCAATATGCCCTGAACTACTCTTTAAGAATACCATTTTCACAATTGTGTAAATATCTAGAGGACAAGCGTCATTTGATCAATATTGGCTAAAGATATTTTTGTAGTGCTTACTGAAGCTAATATGTTGTATGATCTGCTGAAGAGCGACGGATTCCATCCTAGCTGGAGTGGTGCTTTTCATTCATCTGTGAGACAGGAGTCTCACTCCTATAGTCTCACTATGATAGGTTGCAGGTCAGGCTGCTAGCATAGTGGAGTCTGTCGACAGCATAGCCAGAGCAGTTAGCGTAGTTCTGCCTATTGAGACTGTGACATGTTCCAGGCTGAGAAAAGTTAAATAAGGTAGTGCTAACAATAGCAACCTTATTAAGATAAAGCCTTCCTTCACCTCGGTCATGAAAAAAAATGACTATTGTCTCCCATCTTAAAATGGGACTCCTTAATGTTAGACACCATTCTTCAAAGGCAATTGCAGTAAATGAATTAATCACTGATCATAAACTGGATACTATTGGTCTCTGTGAAACATGGCTAAAGCCTGATGAATTTACTGCCTTAAATGAGGTCTCTCCTCCTGGCTACACTAGTGATCATATCCCCCGCGCATCCCAAAATGGATGGGGGGGTGTTGCTAATATTTATGACAGTTAATTTAAATTTACTCTTAAACACATGACTGGTTTTCATTCTTTTGAAGTTTTACTCATGAAAGCTAACGAGGCTGATGAATCGTTTTTCATAGCTGCTATTTACAGGCCCCCTGGGCCATACACAATGTTCCTCAGTGAATTTCCAGAATTCTTGTCTAACCTTGTAGTCATGGCAGATACTATTCAAATTTTTGGCAATTTCAATATTCATATGGAAAAGTCCAATGACACTCTTCAAAAAGCCTTTGAAGCCATAATTGACTCAAAGGATTTTGTCCACCATGTTTCAGTCAAATTACATTAGCTGGCAAATGCCGGTTTTTCACGTGTAGTTGTCTAGCAGATATGTCCAGTGGGAGCCGAAATGTCAGCCGAAATGTCCAGTGGGAAATAAACCAAATAAATAGATTAATAGCATATTAATTAGCCTAATATTGTGTGACCTATATGATATGTTGCTAAGAAAACAGCGAGCCTCCGCTCACTGTTACAGTAAGACATTAGTGAGTGTTTGGTCATGTGACTAAGCGTGTTGTGAGATTCAAAAGCCGCACATTCAGACAGCAACTCGACAGCACAAGGCTCCGCAGCTGGTTCTCTATGACTCCGAAATGTCCAAGGCGAAGCAGACACCCCCGGGCCAGTTTAAAAAAATAACAAGCGATGGTGGAACTGAGGCCAGCAAGACCACAGAAAAGCGTCAAGCTCCTGCTCCTCATTAAATTTGACGGGCTTGAAATGCAAAGAGACATACATTTAATGTAGGCTAATGTCTTTATTTCATTAACAATAGTAAGGCAATTTGTTCTATTCTATTGTTGTAGGTAGGGCTGTCACGATTACGACATTTAAGTTGACGATTAATTGTTGCAGAAGTAATTGCGATAAACAATTGAATTGTTTATATTGTAACTGTTTTGCCATTATTATAGTGTAGCCAGATAATATTATAAAAATATGCGTGGGTGTTCCGGAGATGGTTCTTCAGATTTGTGGTGTTTGCGATTCAGTGCCACCTTTCTGGAGCAAATCCATCAATTTGCCTCCAAATTATTGGGCTGTCCTCTTTCTTTTGGCATAAAACCAAAATACGCCCAGAGCGGTGCATTTGTGTTCGACTTTGGAACTACCACAAATCAAACGATTGCTCTTCATAAAATGCACCCGCAAAGCAAAGATTATATATCCCGGCGCATTGTGACGTTTCACCTCTCGCTCTGCTGCAAATATTATAGTCTAGTTATTTGAAATAGCTTAGTTTTTTGAAATGGCTTAGTTATTTGAAATAGCCGTCCTTACGTAGCAAAACATGTTTCAATGTTTAATATGCAATGGGACAACAAATTTATATCCATACATTTTAATGTGCGTCATGTAATTAAGAAACATGGTTAGAAATGCCAAAATTTGACTTACAAAATTAGTCAAAATATTTTACACACGCTTGAGTGTTTTTTTCTTTTGTCGATCAGAGATAATGCAAATAAGCGACTGAAACGCATTTGTCTATTAAAAAATAATTTTGCGAAATTAGGCTACATTATGGTGCATTGCAAAACAATTCTAAACTACGGTATAAACATATTAAAATTAAGACGCAAACAAGTTTCTGCGAATGCTCTGCGCCTATAAAACCAGGGACCAAGTGCGTAATCTTGGTGTTCTGATAGACTCAGAGTTCACATTTAACAGTCATATCAAAGCGGTCACCAAAACAGCATTCTATCATAAAAATATAGCCAGAATCAAGGGCTTGGTGTCCCAAAAAGACCAAGAGAATCTCAGCCAGGGTATTATCTCTATTAGGGTTGACTACTGTAATGGCCTCTTAACTGGACTCCCCAAAAAGACTGTAAAACAGCTGCAGCTCATTCAGAATGCTCTAAATCATTTGTAAGTACATTCAAATTCAACCAAGACTTATCATTTATCTGGGAGTATCGCGCATTCATCCATTAACGTCATGCATTCAGTGAGGGGTGATTAGCACCTGGGTACCATTTTGGGCACCAACGTTAAGTGCTGTGGGCTTACTGGCAATTAAGTCGGAAAACAGGGTAAAAAAATAAATAAAATAAACCTGGTAAAGAGTCTCTAAATAGTTTTCCATTTGTGAGTTTAGATTTCTGACAACAGAACAATGTAATATACACCAATTTAGGAAAAGTTATGGAAGGAGGATGGTGTAGCTGTCAAAATGGCAGTTTTATTTTAATTTCAAACTCAAACAGCAATAGGCGTAGGCATTTGGCGGTCCTAGTGTTAAATAGTTGGTCCTCAAAATCTCAGTTGTCCTGAGAACGCCCAGAATCCCCTGACCGGGTGTCAATGGGGACACTTTAATTTTTGACCCTGTATCGCTCGACACACTCACTAAATTAGTAATGAGTTCTAAACCCACAAATTGTCAACTAGACAAGGTTTCCACGATTCTGTCATCTTTTCACTTGATGAAAAGGTCAGTTATCGTTACCTATATTGACGTTTATTGTATCAATGTCATTCACGAATGAAAGAAAAACAACGTTTTTGTGCCATGAAATGAACTAGCTTTGGCAGTGTAAAATTCATCTTCAGTTTTGCTACCAATTGCTCAATTCTTATGACTATTCCAAGTAGTAAGTTAGTAGACACTTGTAAGCCTATTATTGGCTAATAAGCTGTTAAAACAGCCAGTGGCAAAAGCCATACATTTTATAGATGCTATCTGTGGTGGAAACTTAAGAAATGTTAGTCAGTTTAACACAATGCTTAATGGTGTGTGGCGAAATATTCAAATTTGGCGTGATGTAAACACGTGACAGAATTATCTGATGTCGAGACGCTATATCGACATTGGGAAAACATGTTACACCGTGGCGTAGTGGTTAAAGACACAGGCTCTCACATGGGAGAGCCGGGTTCGAATCCAGTGAGGGCAACAACAATTATAACTTAATTGCAGGCCGGCTGAACTAAGCTTGCGTGGTTCCCTTTCTGGTTACTGTTATGCTGATGACACAGTTGTGTATTTCGATGAAACATGGAGAAGAACCAAAATTATGGAGTTAGATATCTGCCAAAAGGTTAAGCGTATGTATTGTTAGGATCGTAAGAAAATACATTCGTAAATTGGTATGATCGTAAAAAAGGTCATATGGAAAACATGAACGTAAGCGTGAAATTAGATCTGTAACCATACAAACACCATTTTACAACTTTTCACACTTTATATTTTTTACTTTGTCTCAATTTATTCGTTTGCAAAGTTTTTCTACGTACAAACTTTTGTCAGTAATCCGGCATCTGCAAAGGTATGACCCAAAAGTAGATCTTCGAAACTGTAAAGTTAACAATAAGTTGGACCGCTAGCCCAGTGCTCTACCATAGCGTTGCCATTCCTGATTTCATGTTCAAAATAAAAGTCCATAGCTGGTTTTTAGGACTGCATAACGACATTACACCAGTAGGCTATCATGCGTTTCGGAGTCAGGTAAAAATACTTGTGTGAAAATGACAAGGACACGGTATACCCTTGCATAGAATATCCTTCTGAGCTGCAAAATATAATGAAGTTATTTAGGTCAAGATATTCCTTTAAATATTACAGACTGGCATGAGCTATTTAATAGCTGCGTTCTGTCCATAGTATTTATGGCTGTATGTGGCCTGGAACTCCAGAGTCAAATTCCTCTTGTGTACACATACCAGGCGAATAAAGCTGATTCTGTTTCTGAACTTCTGTAGTGATTGCATAACATTTTGTTTTGGTTATTCAATATTTTAACAAGTTCTCATTTTACAGCAACAACCCATAAAAACAAAGACCCATAAAGCAACGCTGTTTGAGTATTTGGGACCGCAACTAGTGTGTAGGCCTACACAATAACAGAATTGATAAGTTTAAATGATTTTTATTCCACATGAAACTTGTGCACAAACTAAGAACAGTTACGCACATCAAAATCAGCTTTCCCCATGCATGCATGAAGAAAAAAGGGACTTTTAAATTTAAATCTTGCAGGACAACTATTTCCCATTTCCCTGAGTTCCTTTTGTTTACACTGTTTCTGCTTGTTATACTAGCACTCCTCCCAGAAAGTTTCGGTTACGATTTTTTGGGAGGATGAGATGAAACTGCCAAACCTCCAGATTGTGATGTTTTACTTCAGAATTGTAAAACTAGATTCGTACAAGCAAAAAATATTAGTCCGTCATCGTAACAGGGTGTTTGTACATTCACAGATCTAATTTCACACCTACGTTTCATGTTTTACGTATTACTTTTTTTACGATCATACCAATTTACATATGGATTTTCTTGCGATCCTAACAATACGTATGCTTAACCTTTTGGCAGATATCTAACTCCATACAAAATGAGCTACTTTGGAAGCATGCGTTTCAGATATTAGGAAGTGGATGACGGAGAACTTCTTGCTTTTAAATTCAGGAAAAACAGAAATGCTAATTTTAGGATCCAGGAAGTTTTGTTGGCAGATCTCACAGTGAACCTCGATGGTTGTATGGTCGTATCCCAAAAAACTGAAAAACCTCGGCCTTACCCTCGACCCTGACGTCTCCTGTGATGAACATATGAAATAGATCTCAAGAGCTGTTTTTTTCCCATCTTCGGAAAATTGTAAAAATCAGAATCATTATCAGAAACAGATGCAGAAAAACGAATCCATGCTTTTGTTACTTCTAGATTAGATTACTGCAATGTTCTTCTCTCCGGTTACCCTGATAAATTAGTGCTGAACGACTGCTAAAATCCTAACGAGAACTACTAAATTTGGACACATTACTCCAGTACTAGCATCTTTACACTGGCTGTCTGTTGGGGCTAGGGCTGATATTAAGGTTTTATTGTTAACCTATAAATCAATACATGGACTTGCTCCTACTTACCTCACTGAAATGATCCGGCCATACAAACCTACATGTAACCTAAGATCACAAGATGCAGGCCTTCTAATTGTACCTAGAATTTCTAAACAAACTGCCGGAGGAAGGGCTTTCTGTCAAGAGTGCCACTACTGAGGAATAATCTGTCAATTAAGGTTAGAAATGCAGACTCAGTGCAAACTTTCAAGTGTCTACTAAAGGCTCATCGCTTCAGCATGGTCTATGATTAAGTGCAGTCTGGCACAGGGGTGTGAAGGTGAACAGAAAGGCTTGATACTGTCCACCCTTGCTGTCTTACCAGGTGGGCTCTCATCGCCACTGGGATGCCCTCTCACCCATGTCACTTCGGGGGTGAAGTCACTGGTATGTTGTCGTCTCAATTGGGGGGAGCTCTGCTGGCAATACTCGACCCTCATTTCAGGGTGGTTGCGGTTGGTTGGTGTCCCTTTGGTTGATGCTTAGCAATGTGGGTGGATTGATTTCCTGCATGCTGGGCCTTCTCCGGGGCCTCCCCCGGATAGGGCCACAGTGTCACTGGACCCCCGTCTCAGCCCCAAGGTATTACGCAGCTATATAGTTGTGCCAGGGGAGTAGGGTCAGTTCTCCTTCTCCACTGTAAATCCTTGTAAATGTAAGGAATGCGCTCTCTTAACTTTCCTTGTCCCCTACTGCGTTAAATTTAGGAAGACATGAGGTTTTGGCCCACACCTTCAGAGAACCAGGCTCGAAAGTCTTGTTGCTGTCCCTGTCCAAAGTCCTCCTGGATGTGTTGCAGATTAAGACGATACCTGATGATTCCAGCTGCCACTCCTCTGACCCCCCCCGGGTTGTCCCTGTCCTTGTCCATCTGGGCATGCTTCTGACCTGGATTAGGATTCATAGACTCTGGACACAGCCCAATTTCCATGATTTCCATGTATAAATAATTGGGTGTTTGGATCAGCAATATCATTTTGATCTATCAAATAACTGATGGACACAGTAATATTTCAGTAGTGAAATGAGGTTTATTGGATTAACAGAAAATGTGCAATATGCATCAAAACGAAATTAGACAGGTGCGTAAATATGGGCACCCCAACAGAAAAATCACATCAATATCTAGACCCTCTAGACGCTTCCTATAGCCTCTAGTGAGTGTCTGGATTCTGGATGAAGGTATTTTGGACCATTCCTCCTTACAAAACATCTCCAGTTCAGTTAGGTTTGATGGTTGCCGAGCATGGACAACCCGCTTCAAATCATCCCACAGATTCTCAATGATATTCAGGTCTGGGGACTGGGATGGCCATTCCAGAACATTGTACTTGTTCCTCTGCATAAATGCCCGGGTAGATTTTGAGCAGTGTTTTGGGTCGTTGTCTTGTTGAAATATCCAGCCCCGGCGTAACTTCAACTTTGTGACTGATTCTTCAACATTATTCCCAAGAATCTGCTGATATTGAGTGGAATCCATGCAACCCTCAACTTTAACAAGATTGCCAGTACCGGCACTGGCCACACAGCCCCACAGCATGATGGAACCTCCACCAAATTTTACTGTGGGTAGCAAGTGTTTTTCTTGGAACGCTGTGTTCTTTTGCCACCATGCATAACGCCCCTTGTTATGACCAAATAACTCAATCTTTGTTTCATCAGTCCACAGCACCTCATTCCAAAATGAAGCTGGCTTGTCCAAATGTGCGTTTGCGTACCTCAAGCGACTCTGTTTGTGGCGTGTGCGCAGAAAAGGCTTCTTCCGCATCACTCTCCCGTATAGCTTCTCCTTGTGCAAAGTGCGCTGAATTGTTGAACGATGCACAGTGACACCATCTGTTGCAAGATGAAGTTGTAGGTCTTTGGAGGTGGTCTGTGGGCTCTTTTTGACCGTTCTCACCATCCTTCGCCTTTGCCTCTCAGATATTTTACTTGGCCTGCCACTTCTGGCCTTAGCAAGAACTGTGCCTGTGGTCTTCCATTTCCTCACTATGTTCCTCACAGTGGACACTGACAGCTTACATCTCTGCGATAGCTTTTTGTAGCCTTCCCCTAAACCATAATGTTGAACAATCTTTGTCT
>JACXGI010004380.1:5682-54378 GCA_016801175.1 Esox masquinongy | reverse complement strand
CAGGCGAGACAATAACACACAAAGACAAAGGGAGCAGAGGGAACATATATACTAGGGGGAATGACTGGATGATGATCAGGTGCGCTAAACGAGACAACAGGTGTGATGAGTTGATGAAATGGGCGGTGGTGTCAGAAGGCCGGCGACGTGGAGCGCTGAAGCCTGCCTCCTGCAGGGGGAGCACTGGAAGCAGATGGCGTAGGTGTCAGAGTACCCCCCCCCCCGACGCGCGGCTCCAGCCGCGTCCGCGTCCAATTCCCACACAACCGGCGCCAGGATACATGACGCCGGCAGTACGGGAGCGTCATCCACTGGCCGCTCCTCCGTGTCATGCTGGCGAGACAGCGCGTCGGCCCTGACGTTCTTGCTTCCCGGCCTGTAAGTGAGAGTGAAAACAAACCGGGAGAAGAACACAGCCCACCTGGCCTGGCGAGGGGTCAGCCTCCTCGCTGCCCGCATGTACTCCAGGTTACGGTGATCAGTCCAGATGAGGAAAGGGTGCTTGGCCCCCTCTAACCAGTGCCGCCACGCCGACAGGGCTCTAACCACGGCCAACAGCTCACGATCACCCACATCGTAATTACGCTCCGCCGCACTGAGCTTCTGGGAGAAGAAAGTGCAGGGGCGGAGCGTGTTCCGACTCCCCGTTCGTTGGGAGAGAACGGCCCTAAGACCACATTCGCACGCGTCCACCTCCACAACGAACTGGAGCGACGGGTCGGGATGGGCCAGGACCGGAGCGGTGGTGAAACGGTGTTTCAGTTCCACAAACGCCCGCTCCGCCTCCGCGGTCCACCGTAACCGAGTCGCCCCACCCCTCAGGAGGAAGGTGATCAGAGCCACGACCTGGCTAAAGCCCCGGATAAACCTCCTGTAATAATTAGCAAGCCTAAAAATCGTTGCACTCCCTTTACCGTGGTTGGAGTCGGCCAATTACGCACGGCATCAATGTGGTGCTCCTCCATAGCCACACCCGTGCGAGAGAAACGGTACCCCAGGAAGGACACAGACGACTGGAAAAACAGACACTTCTCAGCCTTCACGTACAGGTCATGCTCCAACAATCTAGCAAGCACTTTACGCACCAACGAGACATGCTCCGCGCGGGTAGCCGTCTAAATCAAGATGTCGTCAATATACACCACTACCCCTTCGCACAACATGTCCCTAAAAACGTCATTGATGAAAGATTGAAAGACTGCTGGAGCATTCATCAAACCGTACGGCATCACCAAATATTCATAATGGCCAGAGGTGGTACTGAAGGCTGTTTTCCATTCGTCCCCTTCCCAGATACGCACCAGGTTATAGGCACTCCTGAGGTCCAATTTTGTAAAAAAGTGTGCCCCGTGCATCCTCTCGACCTCCGCAGAGATTAAGGGAAGAGGATAGCTGAACGGGATGGTGATCTTGTTCAGCGCCCTGAAATCGATGCACGGGCGCAAACCACCGTCCTTCTTTTTCACAAAAAAGAAACTCGAGGAAACCCGTGACTTGGAGGGCCTAATGTATCCCTGTCCTAACGCTTCCTCAACATACGCGGACATTGCCGCCGTCTCGGTGCGGGACAGTGGATACATGCGACTCTTAGGGAGTGTGGCCCCTTCTAAGAGGTTTATCGCACAATCCCCCGGCCTATGAGGCGGTAATACAGTTGCCTTAGCCTTGGAAAAGACCTCGGCCAAGTCCCTGTATTCGGGAGGAATTGGCACGGCGGGAGCACTGTCCGGACTTTCCACCGTGGTCGAACCCACGGAAACACCCAAACACCTACCTTGGCACTTCCGCGACCACCCCGAAAGGACCTGACTAGACCAGGAAATGATGGGGTCATGGAGAGACAACCAGGGGAAACCCAAAACTACAGGGAACGTATAAAACAACACACGTCCTCCTGCAGGGGGAGCACTGGAAGCAGATGGCGCAGGTGTCACAGGTCCAGCCTTCCATAAAGATTAGGAAATGAGTCAGATTTGGTCTTAACCATATGCGTGTGTGGTAACGCATCACACCAAGACCAAAGATCTATCCAAGGCCCTCAGAAGAAAGATTACCGATGCTCAATAGTATGAGAAGGTTTATAAAGCCATTTCTCTACAAATGGAGAAAAGTCTAGACCATGGGCAACATACATAGGACAGGTTGTCCCACTAAATTCTGCCCAAGAGCTGACTAAAAATGCTCATTGTCTTTAAGAAACCCAGGGTAACATTTGTTCTTTTTTCTTTGGAAATGTTTGTCAAAACATGAAGCAGAAGAGCTCATTTATGATATTTTACTTAAAGATTAGACTATTGCAATGTTCTTCGCTCCAGTTACCCTGATAAGACATTGAAGAAACTTCAGTTAGAGCTAAATACAGCTGATCGAATCTTAACTACAATGAAAAGCATGTTTCACGTTCCTCCTGTCCTAGCCTCTCTACACTGGCTGTATGTTAAGGATAGGGCTCATTTTAAAGCATGTGTTTCAGTTTCACCTCAGTTCACGAAGCTGTGACATTTTTTTCCCAATCATACCAGTCAATAAGTATGTTTAATAAAACAGCTTTTGCTGAAGCCATGATCTCTCCTCGAAAGAAACTAAGCGAACGAAACAAACATGTGGATAATGTAACAGATATTATTTCTCAGTTACGATTCTGATCCATCATATATACATAGCAAGTCAAAAACCACCATTTGCCTGCAATTTCCATTCTAAATCATAAAAACAACACACAACCATTATATATCTAACTAGCTGTAGTAGCTAGACAGTCTCTAACATAACTAGCTAGCTACTTACTGGAAAATGGTGATCCGCGCTTGCTGCTGCACTGCCAGTAGCAACTCAAGTATTAGAACGGCATCGTGCTTCAGCACAAGAAACTTTGCATACCCCGTTTGTTTTTGGGGTGTGAACTCTGTGGGCCCTCAGGATAGTTGAGATTGGTTGGTGTTCCTTAGATCTGATGCTTGGCAAAGTAGGTGGAGTTATTTCCTGCCTGGTTCGCCCTGTCTGGGGTTATCTTCAGATTGGCCACAGTGTCTCCAGACACCCCCCCCCCATTGTCTTTAGTTTTACGCTGCTATAGCTTTTTGCCAAGGGACAAGAATCAGTCTGTACCTCAGTCTGTCTCAGTTCCAATTGTTTATGTTGCATTAGTTCATGTGATGGGGGACTAAGATCAGTCTGAATTTTATGCTTACGTATCCTTTCGAACACAAGGAATGCTCTCTCAGTTTTTTCTGGTGTCCTGTCGAAGCTTAGAAGGACATGAGCACTTGAACAGCGCCTCAGGACTACTTGGCCTGACAACTCTTTGATGTCCTTGTCCAAAGTCCTCTGGGTGATGTCTTCTTATATTCTCAGCCGCCACAGCCTGAAGAGGACTGGCACCCCTCAGAGTCCGGGTCCTCTCTAGGTTTCTTCCTGGGTTCCCGAGTTTTTCTTAGTGACTGTGCGTATGTTCTTGTTTTTGCTTACTGTTTGGGTTTTCAGGCTGTGTATCTGTATATGCACTTTGTGAGGCTTGCTGATGTAAAAAGGACTTTATAAAATACATTGTTTGATAGATTGGACAGATGAGTCAAAGGTGGAGTAGTAGCCAACGCCAGACTGATTCACGCATGTCTGTCAGATGAAAAAGGGACAGTGTGTTCCTTTAAGGACATTCTCCCCTTCATTTGAATGAGCTACGAAAGGAACCTGTGGACCACCGGTCAGAAGAGAAATGGACCATCTCTCAAATAACAAGTGTTTAGTCCACACTGACAACTGACGCTCCTCAGAGTGACACCCTGTCAGGTTGATGTTTATAGGGACTCTCTGAGATGAGAGAGCACTGACCCCCAGCACGATGCCAGGCTTTAATGACAACGCCCCCTATTGTGGAGGAGGGCTAACGTCAAGGTCAGGGGGTTAATCTGGGCTGGTCAGTCAGACGTTGGTAGGCTCTCCCTCTCTCTCGCTTTCCTCTTTACCCTGATAATGACCATTACTCAATAACACAGCGATCTCTAACACAGAGGGAGGAGACCAGCCTTTCAATTAACTCCCTACTCGTGGGTGACAAGGGAGTCTGGCGGTCCATCATGGCAAAAGACACAAGTCAGCTGTGATTCTGATTCAAGTGGAAGGAGGTCAAGAGGTTGAGAACAAGAGACACAGTTGTCTGGTGCAGTGAATCCGCAAAACAAGGACACAACTGGAGGTTGTGATTGAACAACTGTCAACCAGAGACTTGAGCTGTCCTCACACTTTCCTCCTGAGCTGATGTCACTACTACTGAGTCAGGCAAGCAAGGCATGCCTTGTCAGACCTGGAAACAACAATGACGCCAGAACTAAAGGCAGCAACAGCAGGGGCCTGTTTGACAAGATTTCCTCTCCGTAATTTCTCCAAATAATTGGACTAGAGTTCAATACCCCTTGACTCTGGACCCAGTATCAATGGATAATATTTACTTAGAAAATATCAAATGTCTATAGCTCAGTTCTGTACTATAACCCAGTTCTGTAAGGCCCCGGGGTGATATCAATACAGGCTGACCCACAGCTGCAACTCCAAGTTGATGATCTCACCTCCAGATCTGGTGACACAGTGAGTGTGCTCCGAATGGCACTATACTCCCGTCATAGTGCCCTACATCTAACCCAGGCCCATTGTTCTATAGTTCTCCAGTCAAAACTAGTGCACTATATCAAATAGTGCCCTTTGGGATGTGCTATAAAATGTAGGACATCATTGGACATGACTGGACTAAGCAGCCAAGACGCAGAGATCCTCTCTCTGTCAAACAGAGCCAGACGGCCAAGCTGTGCTCAGGCTGGGACAGAAAGCATACATCGATATTGGTTGGTGCCTTTTAAAAATCGAACATATCAGTTATATGACATAGAGTACTTACTATGCAATATAGTACAATTTTGGGACACAGATACAGTATGTTTTGGAATAGACATTCCTCAAGTGTTCATATTCTCCTGGCCTCTAAACTAATTTCCTGTACGGGGAGAGGGCTGGCTCCACATACTGTATGTAGTATTATGGTATGTAAATGACTTGCTCGAGGGTTTGCTAGTACGTTCTCTGTCATCTATATCTTCAGTAAAGTCTAAATACATACATTTTAGGCAATCCGTCTCCATCTCAACAAGAAGCAGTGCTTCCAATAAAACTGGCTGTGATAAAATGTGAATTGGAAAGCCATCAAAACTTGTGTCATTATATTTTTGCTGGCTCGCAGTCTGACATGCAAAACAGATTAGTACGGACCGTTAATGTTTGTTCTTCCTGCAGCTAATGTATTTATTTATACTTAACGTTATAGTGCTCTGTTGTGTGCTTTGTGGTTGTATGTGATTTAGTCCTATTGTCTGTGAACTAGCGTCCATTACCTCTGTGGGAAACTGCTATTGTTCACTTTTTAGTGTAGATTAACACACCTATTGCTTAGAATCATCCCACTTGTAGACACAAAGCATCATAAAGCACCTGGTCATGTCCTCATTCTACAGGTTATTTCCTTCGCTTACACAACTGAAGCACTAATTTGCATACAAAACAAAATCAGGGCAATTTGAATTAATAGTGCCATTAATTGCTGTGGAGGAGATAAACTAGGAAATAAGCTAGGAAACATTCCTTTAAATATCAGTTTATTATTGTAAAACTTGATGTTAGATGGTTTCTAACGCCAAAGTTCATGGTCCTTTTCTTTAAGAAGCCATTACAAACTTCAGTTTACTTAAGCCGCTGGCTTGGAAAACATCTATGTTTTTTATCCAAATCACCTTTAATAAACTCAGTATTTGGTTTATGGTTACTTAAGGGTGTTTTGGCCCTTAAGTAACCATAAACTAGTAGCTAATGTTAGCTACAGTTTGTAATGGCTGTTTGTAGGTGTGCTCAAGAAAATATGCAGAAAGCAAAGACAATGGGGGGGGGGGTCATTTTACACAATAACATGTTTTGTTCCCATGGCTGTCACTCACACAGCAGCTGACACAGGAGTGAATTGTGGTTCGCCATCACATCTGGTTTGCACTTAGTGGGACTATCATGTGTTTTCAACAGGACAATGACCCAAATCACACCTCCACGCTGTGTAAGGGCTATTTCACCAAGAAGGAGAGTGATGGAGTGCTGTATCAAATGACCTGGCCCCCACAACCACCAGACCTCAACCCAATTTAGATTGTTTGGGACCAGTTGGATCACAGAGTGAATGAAAAGCATTCCAGGTAACTCTCATGAAGCTGGTTGAGAGAATGCTAACAGGGTGCAAAGCTGTCAACAAGGCAATGCCTGGCTACTTTGAAGAATCAAAAAATATAAATGGAATATATTTGCTTGACATTGTTTTTGGTTACTAGATCATTCAATAAGTGTCTTGTGTTTAATGTCTTCATTATTTTTTCTATGTGGGAAATAGTAAACATAAAATAATGCCCTTGAATAAGCAAATGTGTCCAAACTTTTGAATGGTAGTGTGTGTGCACAATGCTCACATTTTAAGCCAATTGTCATCTATGAAAAATTCCCTCTGTCCTCTAGTTGCGTATGGCATTGTGCCCAGTGTCATTTCCCCACTCCACGACTCTCCTTCCTGCAGCTGCATCCATAAGACATCAGCTGTTCCTCTGTACTGACCTCTGTCTTTAGCTTGTCTGTGGCAGACGCCTTAATTGGTGCCTTATGGTCCTTTTTAAAGAGAGTGACGGCGGTGTTTACTGTCTTTATCTATCGATGTTCCTGTGTGTGTGTGTGTGTGCCTCCATCTTAGTCTCTTTGCTGGTGCAGTCTGATTAAACTCTAGTCTCCCAAACTCCAAACAAGAAGATCAGCCCGCAGCCCAATTGAGCTCCGCAGCGAAGGATCCTAGGAGACCAAAGCACAAGAGAATGGAAGAGAACAGGTCCAGGGGGGTACAGTGAAATGTGATGGGTGCAATATTGCTGCATCCGAGCCAAATATCTTTCAGATGAGATTAGCTCTTTGCTCTTTACTGCTTTAATCATACAGGATATTATGTCTGCTGTTATAGATGCCTCAAGGCTGTTGTTGCTAGGAAGAGCTACTATGGTTGCTGATTACAAAACTGAGCTGCTGTGAAATGATTGACATATTAATGTGGAAACTGGCTTATGGGCATTTTGTCCGTAAAGAAAAATGGAGGCCTATGTTATAGCCTAACCATAATTTTTATGATTTAGTGTTCAAACACTTTACCACAGTCTTAATCCGTGGACAAGGATTAAGACTGTGGTAACGATACTGAATCACCATAATTACCTTGGAAGTTGTATTGGGAGAAACCACATTAGTTTTACGCAACAGATGAAGGAGCGGCAACATAAAACCCTTTGCTTCTCCCGTGTTGTTTATCTCATACTGTCTTGTTTAATTGAAGTTACGTAGAGGGGTTTGACAGACTCTAATCATAATTGTCAATTACAATACAGTGCATTTCTACTGTCTTCATGTAGTGAATTAAATGCTCAAAGCTTATGTGCAGAAAAATTAAATAGGCCTATTTTTTTAAACCTGAATAAAAAAAAATGCATGTGATTTCATCATCCCTTTGAGCAGAATCTAGACCAGGGGAAGAATACACTGTTTGGAATTCAAAGTCGCTTTCTAAAATAAACCCCTTTGGACAACTGTTAATATTCTTTACTTGAGCTGATGTGTAACTGTCTTCCCAATCTGGCCAATTGTTTCTTGGGATTAGAATATCTCCTAAAGCCTATTCTATCTTCTATCCCCCTCCTCCACTCCTCTCTGCTTCTCTATAGTAAAGAGGGGGCCGCTTTATTGTCACAAGCTATTCACAGACGCCCACACAGAGACCCCCACACACACACACATTTTCTCTAAAGGATTCCTGGGACGTAGCTACTGTAGCACCTCCTTTATTAGGTTCCATATGCAGTTGGAGGGAAAGCGGGGTATAATTCTTTGCTTTATTTATTACTAAAAGAAATACCCTGAGAGGCTCGACAAAATGCACCAGGTTTATCCCCAAGCAGTGTTCACACATCCTGAAAAGGCGCGTTTGGTTGAGCAGACTAAAGCCAATCAGGTGCAGGACGTAGAAGAGGCATTGCCGTGGTGTGGCACATAATAGCTGAGCAACTGTGCAACCTGCTCCCTGTACGTTGTGGAATGCTAGGGGACAGGCTAGGTGACTGGAGAGCAGATGCTTTACCTAGGGTCCATGGTTCTTTAGGAGCTACTGGTACCGGAAGGGAACAATTACCAGCAGGTGGTACATCATCAGATTAGAAAAAAATGCAATTAAAGCATATTTTTAGACTGACTTTTAGGGTGTTATTCTGACGAGACACCTACATTTATACACATACAATCACTATGCATGCACCGCGCACTTGGCATATAATCTAGTTAAAATGCCTCGCTGATGAAAAGTCAGTTTCACACTAGATTTACAATAGGTTATGCCTAGCCAACTGCTCAGTGGAGAAGAAGTGATCGCAGACAAGACAGACAGCATGGCAAAGAACTGCGAGATCAGCGCATATTCCATCATGAGCATTTGGGTGATGCTGTGCATTCCTCAGACACACACACGCACAACCAGCGAGGCATGTTTCCATCTCTGTGATCTGATAGGCAGACACAGTCAGCCAGCCTCAGTTCTCCCTCTTACACAGTTCTGCAGAATGTCTAAAAACACATTCAACGGTTCACAATGCAATCCACGCGCCAGTGCACTCGCAGCACAAGTAAAGTCCAATGTTAAGCATGACTAACATTTAGGGAGATAATGATTACCCAATCACAGGCTTACAATAAGCTAAAAACATACAGTTGGACTACATCCAGTGTCATTGCGGAGGTTACACATGCAACCCAGGAGACAGGTGAATCTAGCATGGAGAACGTCACTGAACTATCTGGACAAATTTGGTCTTCCATGCAAATGTAGGGCCGGATACCATCCACGGTCGCTGAAGCAGATTGCACAGTTGAATTTTGAAAGGTACTTTTTGATTGAGTAAACAGACACATGCAGTGTTTACCATTAATGCAGTCTCGGCTAACATGGAAACATTGGCTTTAAATGTAATCCCGCTGTACCACTGAAGTTCAGCACTACAAATTGGACAGACCCCAGTTGACAACTTAATAGACATTTGAATAGTGATAGACAGCAAGCTGGACGGGTTGAGGAGAGCACCCTAATTTAATCACACAGCACTCTCGTGAAGAATAGAAATGTGGTTACCATGTCATGTTACAACCGATTATTAAATGAGCCAGAGGGATGTAATATTTAATTGAATTTTAAATCAAATGTTTTAATTATCCCCAGCAATGCAATTATATAGAGCAATGAAAACTGAATCGGACGCAGCAAGAAAAACAAACATCTCAATGTTCTGATAAGATACCCAGGCATAATATTTGGCATTCCAATTAGACTGACAATAACAGCCATGTCAAAATCTAGTCTAAAACAAGACAAACAAACCTACTGTACAATGACCTTTATTTTCAAAATGGAAAATATAACTTCAATAAATACTGTGAAAACAATCATACAGACATACAAATGGACTAAACATTCAAAAAGATTGTTCTAAAGCTAACACTTTCTGAACTTTATTCAACATTTCATACAGAGAGCCCGGCTACACATGCTTAAGGATAATACTGCCTTTGGGTGCAATTCGGAAAGCAGTTCAGACTTCTGCAGTTACGAGGAAAACACCAAAGTACTATGCTGCTAATAAAATGCAAGATGATGGTTAGCATTTTTGTCATGAATCTGACTTTGGAGGGCACAGAAGAGAATATGTGATTGGTTGCCTGAACTGTGGAGGCAGAGCTTACATGTCCTCAGAGAGGACACAAGGCCTACCTCCTGAGTAAGTTTAATGAAGAAAAACACTAACTTGCAGGAAGGAGTAGCTACAGGCTTGTTCTACTTAGCCTTCACCTACTGACCCAGTGATCTAGCCAAATACATGGTCAAACACAGATGACAGTTATAACTGTTTAAATTAAAGTAGGCTACGAATGTGCTGCATTTGCGCCAGAGATGAACAGTATTTGATGTAGCCATCCCTCCCAACACAGAAATCCATAGGTAACCAACACTAACACTGTATGTTGAGTCCTTCAACCAGCAAACATTGAAGACTACACAGTCAGACCATAGTCCTCTGAATTTGATCAAAATTTGGGCATTGCATAGCTGAGGACATCCTTGATCGGTACAATGATGTTCTTCGGTAGCCAAAGTCAGTTACCTGCTTAGCACTGGCACCGTTTAATTCCTCGCTGAAACTCTGCATCCGCGCACACGTCCACCAGGCCATACGTCCTCAGGCGCTGGGTAGGAGCTAAGGACAGCAGTGAAGTCATCCCAGCGACAGAGGAGCAGGGCATATGTCCTCAAACAGAACAACCGGAGCACATCCTAGTTACATAGTCTCACCCTCCGATGGCAAGGACTAATGCCGTGAACGACATCACTGCCCCGTCAAGCTTTTCTTTGGTTGTAAACAAAAACAGGGGAAGAGGCGATGGTGTGATTCAATTTTTTAAAAAAAACTAGAATGATATGCAAAGGGAAAACACTTCAAAGGCTTTCAGATCTGTCGAAACAGTGTGCAACAGCGTATAACGAAGCAGACAAATGTTCCATATCCATTTGGCAAACTCGTGAAGGCTGTGAAACAAAGGAAACAGTGGGAGAAAACTGAAACCTGGGGAGCCTGAACAAACCACAGTGTTGTTCTTCCATACTTTCACTTGTTTTCGCAAGTGCCAGAGATCCATGTGTCTTTGTGATCCATGTCACTGTGGGATAACACAGCAGTGTCCTCTAAACAGCAATCATCTCTCTCAGCGTTGAATCCAACCTTGTAAACATTTTAGTTTCACATTTTCTGTCCGATGTCAAACATCAACCCATTTTCACTCATTTCCAGTCCAGACCCTGGACCTAAAAACAAAAACGGAAGGATGCCATTTCCTGGGCAAAAAAACTGATTATGTAATTTCCTGGGGTAAAGAAAGCTTGACTGAACTGACAAAAGTTAGCATGTCTTCCTTTTTTGTAGTACACGTCAAGGAGCTGTTGATCTGTTTGGCCTTAAACCAATGCTGAAGACTCAGTCGGCATCCAGTATAGTTTCCTTCAGTCTTTCCAGTGCACTTCTCTGGCACTGTGTAGGGCATCTTGGATGTAGGTTTGTATGCTTTAGAACAAGGGAGAAGCAGATTTAAAGTGCAGAGATAACCCGTCTTCTCACTGCTTTGTAAAATGTCTATAATAGGGGGGAGGGCCTCTATGCACATTGCCCAGATCTGGTCACTTGCTTGCTCCTCTGTAGTCCCATAGTCAGGCCTCTTAATCTCTGGAGATCACATGATTGTACAGCTCTTGGCCTTGTCTTTGCGCAGGTCCGATGTAACAGCAGTGAGCTCTGGTCTACTGGGCATGTGGGAGATCCTCTTGGTACTCCTGGAGGACTTGTTTCGTTTGACGTTCTTATTGCTCTTGTTGACGCAGGCCAGCGTGGCCACATGGAAGATGTCTCTGACACTGTTCTCCGACTGCAGGGAGGAACACTCAATGTAGGGAGCACTGATCTGCTTGGCCATGTTGGAGCCCTGAGACAGATGGAATAACAGATCACCCTGGAGCTCAATCTACTGTTCATAGGAAAATCTGTTGAGCTTCACAGTCGCATATAGTACTATTATGTGTAATATCTAAAGCGCTAGCCCAGTCGACGCGTGGAGCACCTACCTGATCATACGATACAGGAGTCTGCCTGTGATTGGATAGTTCCACCAGTGTAGTGAGATCTGTGCGTAGGTCTGACTTGCATCCCACCAGCAGGATCTTGGTGTTGGGACAGAACTCCTGAATCTCTCCTCTCCACTAGAGGGAAAAAAAAAAACGTAAAATAACAGCTCTAGTACACATCAAATGTGACCACATAACTCTTGACTTTCGCTTCGCCAACGGGACAAAAACAGTGAGTTATGTACCAGAGCTCCAGTTAAGATACGGGCTAAGATAGTTAGACAAGTGCATAAAGAGCCATATTGAAGGACACTGGAGCTTTCCCAAAGAGTCAACCCCCCACACTCTTCATATCAGGCCTTCATCTCTGAAAACAAAAGCTCACTCTTGACAACGCCAGCTTTGTGTCGCCCAACTAAAGTAATGGAAAACATCCTCTTCCACTTTCCCAGGCTTACGTTGCGCCTTGAACAACTGGCCTCCTCTGAGAACCAGAGCATCCACATATTTCCCCTCGCAACAATGCCTGGTCTGAACTGGGCGTGCGCGCCTGAGACCAGGGCCCTGCAGGGCGGGTTAGAGAGACCGCCTGGCTGATTAAGGCTCACTCCCTCTCTCACTGGATCACGCTCCTCTCAGCAGGCACAATACCATGCCTTTGTGACACCACAGGTCAAAGGGCACAGAGACCCACAATAGCCATGACTGGGATCTGTGAGAGCACAGGGTTCTCACCTCCAAACTTCTTTAAAAAAGGAGGCCAGAGAGGACGTTGGCAATAAAGACTGAAAATGCAATGAAAATGAATCAAACAACTCTGCGTTCTCCTTTTAATTACATCTCCAATTACACCTAATCAAGCAAATTATTTTTACTGTATTTGATCCCAAAAATTTTAATAAACACATTTAGTCATGCCTGTAAGTAGCACATTGTTTTGAACACCTGCATGATCTTTTGACGAAACCAAGGCTGATTCAGAGGGGGTGTGGCAGATTCACTTTAGTATCTTTAATGGAGGTCCGGTGTCAGGGTGACAAAGGATGCTATTCCACTAGCGTACTAATGAATTCAATCGACATCCCATCAACCACTTATTAGTTTCCGGGTCATTGACTAGAGGATTTAGGATAGACTGAAACTAAGTGAAGAAGAAAACAAGAACGTGTGATTAAAACCTGCTGCGCCATCAGTCAGTTTTAGGGTTTGTTTTCACATTTTTCCTCATCACTCCTGTCATTGCAATAGCCATAATTCCAGATTCCCAGTCTACCACCCTAGTTCTAGACCCCTCTAATTGGCATGTCTCAGTAGTTTCCAGCACTTGGTTTTTCAAAGGCCACTTGACCCGGTTACACAAATAGGCCTCATTTTAGAGGGTCAAGGGTACAGGTTGTGTCCGGTGAGTTGTAAGCTTCCGCTTCTTTGCCCCGGAGGTACAGCAGGACGTGTAACTCAGGGGCAAAGCAGCAAAGCTTACAACACTCAGGAAACAGCCCAGAAAACACTCACCTTCTTCAGTACACTGTCCAGAGTCTCTGGTCTACTGATGTCAAAGCAGATGAGGACGGCATCGGAATCCGGGTAGGAGAGAGGTCGCACGTTGTCATAGTACGGTGAACCTACGACAACATGACCAAAACATATGCAAATAATTACACGCCATCAAGAACATCAGATCTCCATAGCTCAATACATTATATACGGTAAAACTTTGACTGTTAACGGTTTCGTCAAAGGGAACACAAACTTCCTCCCTGACACCATTTCACTGTACTGTGAGTGAGTCAGCACCTCAGGACATCCATGAATTAGTAACAGCCCGTGACATAATTTCAGTCGCTCTGCCCGTGGGCCCCACTTTCCCTGCTTGAAGCGTTTGCCTCCATTTATACCCAGGCCAGAGCCCACAGTCAGAATTAGGACATGCGGCACCTTAACAGAGCAGATAGAGGGTTTCTCTGATTACTCAAGCCCACACGGTGGCAACATTTATGACTGGAAGTGGAATTTATTTCAACAACAAAAATATAAATTTTGAGGTACAAATTAAAGCAGATTTCAGTCAAAATAGAGCCACTTTCAAGCAAGATAGTGGCGCTAATATGCACCATTGCAAATAGCAGTCAAATTAAATTACCACAAAATTTGACATTCACAGTGGCAGGCAAGTGGACTGGACACAGCGGCTGCCTGGTGAAGCTGCAGGGTTAATCAAATCTCAGACATTTAGTAAATACGTTGCAGAAGGTTTGTTGAATGCCCCTTTGTTATTTAAATATCTTCCAATGAAGGAAATATTGTTTTCAGTGATTCATTGATTTGTTCACCCTCTTCTATCTATGAATGAAGTAGCACTCTTTGCTGTAGCTGCCTTGACGAGTGAAGGCAAGCAGCCAGCAAGGCTAAAGGATGCCAACAATCCAGGGAGGATGAGTGGGTCAAGTGCTGCATGTGGAATAAAAAAATATATATATTTTACACAAGAACAGAATTTCCCGAAATGTACACAAGAACTCGAGCCAACATTTTTTTAATATATATTTTGTCTCTGTCTGATGAAAACCTCACCAAAATACAACATTTTTCTGAAACATGACACCTCTGAAGCAATTCTGAATACATTTCTTTTCACTAGTACTATTCCTGAAAGGGTTTCACTACATTGAGGTGGGCATGTGCTTTCAATATGGAAAAATTAAAATGGGTAAAATTGCAGTTACAAGGCTCGGACGATTTTCAGAACTCTCCTTTCGAGGTGGTGCACATTATTTTAAGAAGTCCCCCCTCTGTGTACAGCATTGTGAAGAGCAATGTATCTCGTAGGCTGCTTGTTGACTGCAACAGAAAAGATTTCTGAACTGAATATCTAGTATGCTTTTCCCCTTTCACCCCATTTCTCTTATTTTCATGATTATGGCCCTGTGTCATCGCCATAATTCCCAACGGACTTGGGACAATTGTTGTCGAGATAGGCCCAAGAGTCTTTTGAAGCACATCAGATTTCCTGGTTATTATCACGCCCCTAGCTCAACCGGAAAGTCTAGAACGGAATCCATATGCGTCAGAAAGAATGCAATCTGTTGCCTTCTACCTTGATTGAGCTCACAGCACAGGCCCCCAAGCCACCACAAGGAGTCGCTAGAGTGCAATAAGGCTAGAAAACCATATAAAATTACTAAGCTGCCAAACCCGGACATGCTGGCTAATTACACATGCATGATTTCAGACCCTACTTTTATAATGATGCAGTTAAGGGAGTAACTTAACCAATGCACCATTCAGAGGCCCAAGTAGTCTGATAATTAAATAATATTTAAATTATAAGCTGTGATTTAACTTTCAGAGTCTCTTCCTGTTGGAAAAAAGAAAAAATGTCTGTCTTGTCACCTTAAAGAACATGGCTCCAGGTGATAATTCCTTTGGTTGGTTGAAAGTGTAGGTGTTTATCGCCAGATGTGTCAAGGTTGATTGAAGAGCAAGAAAATGGCAAGTAGCCTAATGTTATCATTCAGTTTTGTGTAGCTAACTATATTGTATACAGGCTACCTTAAGTATGGAAAGACATCTGGACACCAATATGGGTCTGGTCAAGTTTCTGCACACACATACATCCCCGAATTGAAGCCTAGCAGCCTCTCGGCTCGTCTGTCAGTACATGCCAATATTGACTGAAACATTGTGTAAAATGAGGCACTTTCTATTGTTTACTCTCATTGTCTAAACAGGGTCCAAGAAAGTAATTAGTCATTACCATCCCTAGACACTCCTATACACTACATCAAATATTCCTTGGCAGTTTTCCCCACACAAGGTCTGTCAATTGCTTGATTGTCTTGCTACATAGCATGCAGCTGGGCAATTGTGATTAAGAGCAACATGTATTGGATTCAATCTAATTAGCTGGGTCTGTGATCTAAATTTGGAATGAAAAATGTTTATGAAGTCTTTGAAGCACCTTCCCATGTGCATTCTAATGTGCTTAGTGACTAAAGTCAGGTAGACAAATGAAAGACAACTTTTGTCATCTAGGAGGTATGCCAATCTGGCAAGTTCTGCATTTCATTAACCACACATGTAAAAACCAAGATGATTTGACAAGTGGAATTTGGAGAGGGACACAAAATCTGTAATGACTATCAAATTAAATCACTTTCACATTTAGCCCTACAATACATTCCCTGTATGATGACAAGCAGCAAAATCTGTGCTTCCACAAAAGGAATGCTATCTTGAAGCCAGGATTCTTTCCCCACCATTACAGATTACAAAGATGTCAGGGAGAACCTCTTAAAACTCCAAATGGAAGAGTTGATGACAACTTGTTTCATTGGAAAGGGAATCACTACACTGGACAAGCTCAGCTCTCTGTAAGCATGAAGAACACATGGCTGGAATGTCACATAAAATTCCAACTTCAATTTACCTGAACTGGAATTTACACATGTGCCAAAATCTCCTTCTCCAGCTTGTTTGTTCTGAGAAGTATGCTGAAACATATGGTTTAACCAAAGTCTTCCTCACTCGTTTAAAGTTTTCATGGTCAAATCCACACTGACAAGACGCCAACACATTCATTTTAGGTCTGGTGGGTACGGTTCAGAAGCTTTGTGCTATGTGTTTGATTGGTGCCTGGTGGGCCGCTTCAGTCCGGTGATTACAATGTTTGCTCTTGTAAAAAGTAGAACTGGTATATGAGACAGACCACCCCGATTTGCCAGTCTGTCCAACTCAGCTGAAAAAACACAGCAATGGCACGGGTCCCTTCCACCAGTACACTTGGACCCAATACTCTTTGATCGGGGTAAAGAGTGAAGGTAGATAATTAACAGTAAATAATTACCCCGAAGAGCATACACTGGGACATGAAGAACTGTTAAATGGACGATGAGGAAAAAAAACAAAAAAACACTAATGACATTTGACAACGGTGGCGCCCGAAGAAAGAAAAGGAATTCTACTGTCTTTTTGCAATTCTGCTACTGCCACTTTGAGGACACAGACACCGCTGAGGAAAGAGGATGGCTGATGGCCATGCTGACGGACTGACAGACAGACAGCTCATTAGCCCCATTTCGGTGCAGGCCTGAGGGCTTGTTCAATCCCCTGAGCCAGCCAGACAGCCGCACAATCTTCTCCAAACGCATTCTCCCCACCTCCCCTACTGTGAGTAAACACCCCCGCTATCAGACGGAAGGAGCCACTGGGCCTATTCTGAAGCAGCCATTCTGATGGCTTTAAAGACGATCCCAGTTGGAGTCCATAAAAGACAGGCTACCGCAATACTTCTGACACGCGAGAAGACATCTTCCTTTATTCTTCCCATAATATTAATTCCTTAGGACGGTAACCAGCTCAAAACAGAACTACTGCTCCTCAGAAGCACAGGACACCATCAGTATCTCAGTAGCATCTCACATATCTCATATACCTGCGACTGGATGTCGTCAAGGGGTTGCAGTGTGTAAAGCTAAGAAGTGAATTGTAGCGTTATTGTAGACTCCCTTCCTGACCCGCTCTATAGACTACTTGTTGCTTTCAATCCCTCTTCTCCATAACAGACCACTGCAATGAAAACACTAGACTCAGATTTCCTCCCTGTTTCCATATATACACTGAGGTGTTCTCCAGATACCTCCATACTTAATGTCCCCGTTTTTAGGGACACGTCCCATATGATGGGAACCCCTGTTCTACAACACACTGAGGAACTTCTCTCAACTCGGACACATAAGCACTGCCAGTGCCATCATAGCAGAGGGCAGCCCAGACAGATTGTTCAAGAGCCGAACCACCAAAACAATGAAGAACAAAATGAAACATGATCATCAGACAGCAAGAGGCAAGCATTACAGACGAGCTGTCCTCTGCCCCTTTACGAAGCTGCAGTCACATGACAGCCAGGACGTCTACATTACAAACACAACAATGGGGGGACTAACATGTGACCTTAGATGACCTCCAATTTGAAATGGGCCTCTAACAAAAAATAAACATAACACATTGTATATAAGGAGAACTACTATAAACAGAGGCCAAAAATAGTGGATGGTCACTTTCTTCGTCTTCGAATTGAGAGCGTTAATGAAATGTTTATTCATTCATTCATTCATGACTGAATAAACATTCGTCATTAATGTTTTTTTACATAGCATTTTCTATAATTTTTTCAAACCAATGTCATATACCCTAGCTAATCCAAAATGGTCCTAAACAGATGTTAGCTGTATTGCGCGTGGTGAACTCTGCACCTCGTCAAGCTGCATCGCAATCACTGGGTCATGCCCTGGACAATCAGCTGGAGGTCACAAGGGAGAGTAAAGTCAGCCATTGCACTCCACCCCCCCCCCAGCCCTCTCCTCTCTCTGAGGCTGCAGCAGCATAGGACGTAATTACCTGCAGAAGTGGGTTTGGAGGAATACCCCAGGGACCTCCATACCCAGGAATTTCCAACAACCAGAACAGGTAATGTGGGCAATGTGTCAGCAGCATTTATATACTCATGAATAACTGTATTTCAAATGGAGGCTGAGAAATTAAGCAGACTCGAGCTGTTGCCATAGTCAGTCCTTTTTCTAAATTATGATATTACAAATACACAGGATGGGTGTGGCAGATGTATTTAGTCAGTGTTTATTTTATATGTTCTTAGTTGTTGGCTGCCCCACTGAGAGTGCCGAATGCCTTTTTTGAAGGCAGCTCTGAGTCAAAACGCATGGAGACACAGGGTGACACTGCACATTGAGCGCTTATTGTCACGATCCATTACATCTCAGAAGCAGCAACAATGACTCCGATATTTGGACATTCTCTCCACTTACTGAGCTTGTTTAATGTAGGCTATTGTGTCGACATGACCCGTGAAATCAAGATTTCACGCAGATAGTTTGTGAAAAGTTATGATGTGAACTTTTTAACGTGGTGACAGTTTCCTGTAATTCCAGCGCTCAAATATCACTGTGCCGATGAAGTCCACATAGGACTAGGGTCCTGTAGTAGGCTATTAAGATATTATTATGAATAATTTTAAGATTCTCACCTGAAGTGTCCCAGAGGCTGAGTTCTATCCTTTGCGTATCAATTTCAAAACTGGCTGTGTAGTTCTCAAACACCGTTGGAACATAATTCTATAGAAGAAATAATTAGCAGAACATAATTATGATAAACACAAATATAATATACCACGATGTTGAAATAAAAATATATGTAACTCTACATGCACTTAATTTGAATTATGGCAGTATGTGCATAAAAACGCAGAAAGTTCACAAGCGGTATGAACATCTGCGGCACAGCTCCCCAACATTTCCTAGGAGCCTCCCAAACCGCACAGAGAAACAATTTATTAGTCAGTCCTATCTAAATCTAAAAACTTACCTCTGGAAAGCAATCTTTCGCAAAGACGTGAAGTAGAGCAGTTTTTCCACACTGACTGTCCCCAACGACCACGATTTTACATTTCACGCTCTGGTTAGGATCCATTCCGGATTTTGTTGAAAGCTCCTGACTGGATTCTGTATCCTTCATTGACTATTAAAATGTCTGTATGGCTGACCGCAGAAAGCAAAGCTTAGCGCCGAAATCAGATTCCCATATCAACTGCTCCTGTCTTACAGTGTTTGTGTCCTCTATACGCCAGCAAAGTACTATTGATAATGAACCGCTTCGTACACTAGGGGTTTAGTCTATATATGAGTCGGTGAACCAATCGGTTTCCTCGGTCCGCCCCTCTCTCGCTCGTGGCAATGATTAACAATACCACGAGTACAGCGACCTCTATGCCTTTTTTCCGGTATTTTCTACCACGCGATTCTTCCAAAGAACAAGAAAATGTCTTCAGAGGTGAAAAGAACCGGGCAAGTTTTCCATGTGTAAAAAAAGCTGGATGATGCGTGCGTACAGCTTAAGTAAAAAAACCATAATGTTGCTTATACGTAAGTGCCTTTCAAACAGACATTTCTATTCTGATTTTAAGTCTGGTATGAATGTCCTTATAATGTTTATGTTGTCATCACTAATTAGTTGCGTTACACAACTTGTAAAATTATTATTTGGCTAACAGCAATGTGCCCCATGTCATCAAACTATTTGCTTTCAAACTAAGTATTTCACGACCAACTGAATCTCAATAGTGATTGTACTTATACATTATGCACATATAACCAACAAATCACACATCCAGCCCAAAATGTAATGTTTAAAAAACTGTTTGTCATTCCCAGACTTCATTATTAACTGAATAAAGGACATTTCGTTAAGTAGGCCCATGTAACAAGGGAGATAACATTTGTAAAGGCGGTCATAAAATAACATTCAAATAACATCCGCTCTCTCAACTAACTTAAAATCAAACCTGGGACGCTCGGTGTCTTCAGCCATAGCATAGTGGTGAAGGTCCATCCAAAACAGACACACATCCTCACTCTCTCTCCGCAACAATTACAGTAAGACATTAGGATGAGTTCCCTGACTTTGCCCTGCAGCTGTTCGTCATAGTAAATGCTTAATGAGGCCCTAAATGAGGAGAAGATCCTAGCTTTCCATGAAGGAAGCACTTTATTTTGCAGCCTTGCCCCAAGGCCCGGTCCCCAACATTTAGCCCCTCCCTCCACCCTCGCTCCACTCAAATGAGAAACTAATGGTGTCGTTTGCTGCTAATGATGCTCACCATGTGTTGTCACATACTGTTATTTCTCAAAAATGCTAACTGTTGTAAACTGCATACAAATATGAAGAAATATGCATCTCTGTGAGTTCAGATGCCGAGTGCTGGGAACGTCCACCAAATAACCGACAAACATAAACTGATGAAATTATAGCAACAAAACAAGTGAGAAAAGAATATGATCCATTGCACTGTAATACTCCTCGCTGTCTGACGCTATTGATTTTTACTGGAGAGGAGCAGTGCAAGTCTGTCTAAATTAGTGTGACAGAGATGAATTGAAAAGCGCTATATCGTGAGCCCATCCCCCGTGACAGACTGCTTCACAACAGTTCAAAGCAACATGTAATGGGTGCTGACAGAGTGCTGCGGCACCTTCTGCTAGAGACAGGCATGACATGGACGAGGTACAACAGACGGATGCTGTCGCCATCGTGTCTTTCTACTCAGAAGATAACAATATTAGAAAATCTGCATTTTGACACGTTTCATGTTATTGAAATGTACAGTAATATTAAAAATTCCCAGCAATTAGTCCACTTCAAACGTCTGTGGTTTTGTCTAAATCGGTGTAGCCTGAGTGTGATTGAGTCACCTGACTTGGCAATGTTCTTTAACCCATTGTCTGCTATTACATGACCTTACTGAGGGAAAACTAACCCTTCCCTAACAACATATCACCACTGTAACTCGGATGTGGTCGTGTGGTCACGGTGTTAAACAACAATAACTTATTATTAACATGGTAGCGTGTTACTTTAACACACTGTCACATCCACTCCATTGCTGTATTTAAGCAGGAAGCCCAATTCTGTTCTTTTTTTTTCAGTACCAGATCAGCTCTGAAAAAGCTCTGATTAAAAGGTCAAAAGACACATGAATGGAAATGCATCAGGATCAGGCAGCCTTCACAAATACAGCCCTTGTGATGGAACTCGACTGATGGCTGCAGTCAAAGGGTCCAGTCTTTCTGGTCACTAGTCAAGCCAGTGGTCCACTGGTGGATCGCCGCAGCACAGTGCCACGGTTGGGTTGCCACGGCCACGAAGCAAGTAACCGCAGATGTTTTGTCATTGTGAACACACACTCCAGCGTACGCGCATGCACACACACTGAGAGAGATGTGTGGGGGGAGGGGAGGAAGGAATTGGGAAAGGGCTTGGAAGAAAGGATGAGAAGAGAGGGAGAAAGAGGGAGATAGCACCCTGCAAAAAGAAACAGGAGGAGGCAGAGAGAGGAGGAATGAATAAGGAGGATCTTTGGGCAGGAGGCTAGTGTACAGAGAGGTTAAAGAGGAGGGAAGGAGGGGAGAGGTGTGAACATCTGCGGCTCAGTTCTCCAGAGGTTCTGTGTGTGTGTGTGTGTGTGTGTGTGTGTCTTGTGTCTGTGTCGCCCCAGCCCTATGTGTGGCTAATTAAACACAACCAGCAGGCAACAATGGTTCCAAGGTTTTCCCTGCCTCAATTCACAGTCTGGCAGTATCCTCCAAAAGGCTGCCAGGGAGCTCCATCCACAACAACTACAAATGGATGGGCTTGGAGAAGGGTGTGGGGATTTTTTTTGTCAGCCAGGCTGTGAAGTCCAGTTGTTCCTGTGAACACCCACTGACAGCGACATTTTTAACAGCTCGACCCGGCTGGTCCAGTTGGTGGAGCATGTCACCTGCTCTTCCTGGAATGTGTGATAGAATGGTTCTAAAGCCATTACGACGGAGAGGTCAGTGAAATATCCAACTCATATAGCAAGGCCCAATGACAGCAGTGAATGTGATGTGTTGTTTGAGTTGGTTTGATAACCAGCGGCCTTCAACAGAAACCGGATGGATTAGACTGTGGCCTTGTTGAGAGCACATTTAGGTTTTTGAAAAAACAAGTAACAGAAACGGCATATGGGATTCAAATGTGATTTCTTTAATATATTTCTAGGGGACCATGGAATAGTCTGGCAATGCAAAGCAACCTGTGTGTTTTACTGAGTAGGGGAATTTCCTGTTCTCTGTAGTAACAGCAGTGACCGCGTGTCTGTTGATCTCTTGTTCCAGAAGAGGTGAGCAATGGAAAACTCCACTGTTGCTTCCTTTACTTCTCATTCTAAAACAAGCCCTGCTCTGACATCTTCTGTTCTTTCCCTGTCTCTCTGCGTCTCTCCTCACGTCAAGGCCCTAGTGCAAAATGACAGAATTAGTGGTCCACTTTCCCAGTGATCCGATAGTGGAGGCGGAACATAATTGTCCGCCCAACATATGGGGAGCTCGTGTCATATTCTTTTTTTTGATGACCAGAGAAATGTAACACTATGGTAATAATGTGATAGCAGCCGTAGTAGTCATAAAAAGTTAACACTATTAAATAGTCCTAATGATTGAGGGTTCAGGCAGAGGGATGGTTGTTGTTTTGTACAAATGTGACTCACGATAAGCAGTTGCTTGGTAAAAACACATTTGTAACACTGATGTATTCAAAGGGATTACAAGACAGAAAAAAGTGAAGATCACTGATGATTTCCTCTTTGTTGAGTGTCCTTCCTAAACACTGAAATAAGTATTTTATACTCTGACCTCCCCAGAGCAGAGACTGGGGTAAAGGAAAATCTGTTACCACTGCAATCAATAACGTAACTCAAAGGTTAATGCCCACTGGGTTTCGAGGACTTGACCTCATGACCTTTTGACCTGACTTTTCCTTCTCTCCTATCTGACCCTATTCTACCCTTACATCCTTGTTCTTAGGTCACTCCATCCTATCTGACATAATAACAATGTTAACTTTAGCTTAGTGTTAGAATACTTCATTAAGGATTTAAGAATGTTTTGACTGGCTAAATTGTATGTTATAGAATATAATATAAAGACTTTCATTGATCCAAAGACATTTAAAACACATGTTTATTTTAGTGGACTTCAGCAGGATACTGACATACAGTAATATAGACAAAACCCTGTGACACCAGATGAATGGGTGGATACTGACATACAGTAATATAGACAGAACCCTGTGACACCAGATGAATGGGAGGATACTGACATACAGTAATATAGACAGAACCCTGTGACACCAGATGAATGGGTGGATACTGACACACAGTAATATAGACAGAACCCTGTGACACCAGATGAATGGGAGGATACTGACATACAGTAATATAGATAGAACCCTGTGACACCAGATGAATGGGAGGATACTGACATACAGTAATATAGACAGAACCCTGTGACACCAGATGAATGGGAGGATACTGACATACAGTAATACAGACAGAACCCTGCGACACCAGATGGATAGGAGTGGCCATATCACAATCAGTCTAAATGTAAACCAACAGTGTTGAAAATGTCATTCACTGTGAGGTCTCCCCAATCTGCTCCCCACAGTGAAGGGGTGAATGAGACTGCCAAGGGCACAGATTTATCAGTTGATGATTTCCTGGACAGCAGAGCAGTTTTCATGGCTGATGATGAAGATGACGCAGATTTGGCCTCACATTGTTACGACTGAAAGCTCAATGTGAACCTCGTATGCCCCTGCAGTATACTCCAACTTCAACGCCAGAAGTTATGAACATGCCCACCCCTGTCTGTTAAAACATAAGGAAAGGACATGCCCAACCCGTCTGTTAAACATAAAGAAATGTAGGTGATACGGGAGAATAACTGGAAATGAAAACAGACACAATACAGTATGTTCAAACTAGAAAAAAAGTAATTATTTTGATGAAACACCTCTATTATGGAAGGTTTTCTCAAGCAGAAGCTTTTTCTCTCCGAATCAATCACCCTCCAAATGTTCCGCTGACTGTAAACACAACTTTCCACCGTCTGGAGCCAGGCCATATTAGATGGATGAGGCTCGTTGAGGAGAGGATTGTGAATTTGCCACAGTCCCTGCAATCCCAGTCTCAGAGTGAAGCTACACATGACTACAATCCGCTCCATCATTGGTTGGTTGGTTCTCAATACAGTGTAGCCCAAATTACCCCTGGAAACCTAGGATTAATGGATAGGTTAGAGGGAAATAAATCAATGTAGTTCCCACCATTTAGCCAGAGGCACCAAATGTATCACAGCTAAACATTTGGGTGTGATTACTAGACTTGGAACCATGTTTTCTACATTCAGTTTAAAACAGTAAGTCCGCTCTACCTCCTGCCTATTGGTTAAATCCACAAAGAGACATTGTTTGTGATTGGCTGCAAATGGATTTCTGTAATATTCATATTTTTTGTTGTTTTGTATTTTTGAATAGAACAAATAATTCAGACTGGGGAGAATTTAAAAGTCTGCATCCCAAAAACATAATTACTTTCTATAAAGTCAACTCAGAGATGGTGAAATGATGTACCCACTGAAATGCCTCATGGTCTGAATCCAAAATCATCCCATGATCTTTTGGCATGCCATTAACTTCCTTTAAATAATTTGAAACAGTGATGCAATGCATTTGTCTGTCAACCATGTCAATTAAGTTTAACCTTGTTCAGTCTTTGGTCCCCTCAAACCTTAAATCAAGGACATAGTTTTGGTCAACAGCCTGGTATCTCTGGGTCATCCATGTTTGTAATGTTTGCTATAGCCAAAGTACAAGTGTCTCACTAATACAGAAAAGGCACTGGGGACTGTACTGGGACCTATAGACACGAGTTACTGTGTGATGTTTCATATTCACCTGTTGAAACAGGACAGGTTGTGAAATGTCATCAGCCTGTGACCTTGTATGGTTTGACAGATGGAACAAATGTGATCACCAGATATACTGTAACCATTGTTTTTATCCAGTGCAGTTCACACATTTATTATGATTTACCACAGGCCGTGGGCATGAATACAAAAAATTATGCATAATACAGCAAATTATGCATAAGAAAGGTAAGAAAAGAGATGCAATTTCATGCCAGATTTGATGAATTATATCAGTGGAATAGAAAGCAAATTCTTGGTATTATGAGCTAATTCTTGTGCAAGGAAGGTAGGAGTATGAATACATTCCATATTTTGTCTGTTCTGGTATTGTAGCTGTATGCGTTAAACAGTGGGTGTATTCACTCTATGCATTCTGATGTGCCTTTAACAACAGATGGATAACAACAGGAGTGGCAGTACCATTTACCACCAGTGTCTTCCTACTGCGTCAGCCCTGCACATGGAACTCCCTAATAATCTCTCCATTGCTCAACAAAGTTCCCCCAAGTGAAAATAGTGCTTCCCATGTCTGGAATGTCTCAGTGTGGCAGGGTGTCATTCCTAAGGAATGTTAAGATCATGTCAGGTAGAGGACCACAATGTTATTTTTTTTTTTTATTTAGTCATCACGAAGGAATGACTTCAGTGAAAGAACTCAGATTAATCTCTCTTATGGTCATTATAGACATTTTAATTCATTTCTGTAGACATGAAATACTAGTATGATCAGAAAGGATATACAGTATAATATATCATTTTATTGTGTACAGGTGAACTAATCATTAATGGGGCAGTGAATAATATTCAGGTCATTCAATATGCCTGTGGACCATATTAACATATTCTTGCAAAGTGCAATTTTGTATTTATTTTTGCTGTGAGGCTAAATCTTGCCCCCAGGGTGAACAAAGTCTTTGATCAGCTAACTTACAGGCTGAGGCAGTTTTAAAAATGGACGATTCAAAATAAGTGGAGCATCTCCAATGGTTCCATGACAAGGATTTAGAGTTTCCACTAATTTAATGTCAGTGACCGGGACCAAGAGTTTATGAGGCAAAATAATATTGACTAAATACTGTTTTTAAAGTAAAGACACTAAAACATTTATTCATAGTAGTAAAATCACTCTCAGGTTAGCTTTTCCTTTTATAACATTAATTGAATACAATAAGTAGTGCTACATTTAAAAATCACCAAAAACACAAAACTAGCTCCACCAAAAAAATAAAAGTAAAAAAGGCCTATATTAGAAATGTTTTCTTCTGTAAATCCAAAAGGAAAGGCATATTATACCTGCTAGCCGCACACTTCACCATGTTTCCCACTTTACATAACACCTTTAAATAATAAAATATCTCCATCTCTTCATGGTGTTAGTGAGCCTTAAGTAGAATGTAAGGCCACTGATCATAATAAAGGGATACAGTGAACAGGATTGCTCTGCTAATGCCTTCCCTCATGATGAGGGGCCAGGTGCGTCGTGCTAACCTCAGTCCTCAGTCTTAATTGGATCTTTGCTACTGGGAGGAAAGCCCAATCTCTTAGGAAATAATGTTTCCCAGAGAGACATAGGCTCATAGCCATCCCATAATTACCCAGTAAGCCTGTCTGATTGCAGCTGCTCTTTTCAGAGTTGTCTGGACTGGAGGACTTTCTCCTGTTACCATGTCCAAAGAAGACCCCTTCTCTGACTTTTCTCACAGGATCGTATGTGGAGAACTAGTATTAGAGAGAAGATCAAAAGCTTATGTTGGAAAGCTTTCAGTTGCCATTCATTTGTTTGAATGTGATTGATATAACAACCACCAATTATGTTTCATGATATTTGTATCAACTTCCACATTGTCCAGCCCAGAGGAAGTCATCCGCTGTGGCAATATGACCTTTGACTTCTGAACCCTGGTATTGACTGCTCTACTGACCGCCCAAAGACACAAGTCTCCAATAGAAACGGAACAAACAAAACACACAAAGCCATGACCCTATCGATCAATATGAACTGTGTGCCTCAAGAGCACACAAAAATATCACTCTGCACAGAAGCAGTAACTCAGTTTTTACAAAACCAGATTCAGAGATCAGAATAGTTCAATCAAACTAAATGTAATCATTCGTTACTGTAGGTATAATGCAGTTTTTTTCCATTGTTATGTTCTGTATAGCCTAATGTAACATAGCATCCAAATAAATCATGTGAGAATATCTGTGTTTAACCATCTGGTCAGGAATAATGGGACGGCTACCAGATCAGGGGTTCTCGGTGATTCAAAGGTCTGCCCACATCATTATCATCAGCTTGATGAAAAAAGTGTTGCATCCATCAGATGCTGAAGTAGAAACCAGGTAGGGTGTTTTGTCTTTGGTTTTACTCCCCTGTAGCTGACAGGGGTAATAAAATTTTGAGTTCCCATGGGAATTATAGGAACCATTTATACTGTAAAAAAAAACTGGAGGGTTGAAAAGGAAGGTTGCTGCTGGTGTTGGTGTATGTCTCTGCTGAGGTGAGCCACTGGGTTCGTTAAGGACCATGGTTCATCATGAGACACAGCATAATTGCATTCAGTTCGAAATCTTGGAGACGCTGAATTGATATTCATTAAATTAGATTAGCATCGGGCGAGAACGATATCTTCAACCTGGCACGTCAACATTTCCCATAAAAAGTTCAAGATCGCCCCTGGCAACAGGAAGTGAGGCATAGATCAAGCTGTCATGTCGTTATTGAAGCGTGAGCCCTCCAATGGGATGGCACCGCCTCGCACATATGAAATAACACATGACCTCAGCTCTGCCAGCCTGGGCCCCCCACTATGGCTTTTCAACGGGCCCCTGTGTACTAGAGTGATTGATTGGCCCCCTCAGTGTATGCATAATGGTCCTCTGAGGGAAGAATCATGTTTAGCCTTTGATCCCTCGTCTCCGTGTCATAGCTTTTGCATCACCGTCAACGCTGTCTAAATCACGAGGTAGGCACCGTGACAAACTGGAATAAAAGAGGTGGCAGGGGGTAAGGGAGCATGACAAACACAAAGACATAGCTTGTTTCCTGGTTTGAATTACAATTTATCCATTTTAATGTTCCCAAAACATTCTCTTTCTATCCAGGCAATTCTAGCTGAATTGTGTTCAAATGGTGGTTAATGTCAGTCCTGAAGTAATAATGTCAATGGCTGTAATAGGCTGGAATCCTATCTGGAATGAGGGAAGAATCTCCAAATGAGTCCTGGGAGCTTTGGAACGACTGCAACATATTGACTACAACACTTTGGGGCTTTGAGGGCCTTCTATTAGGACTCTGCAGGGTAACTATGGGAAGGGGAGTGGTATAGAATTCCAACAGCAGCTTTCGGCAACAGGTCGACAGAACTTTTTGATGCCCCACACATTTGTAATTGAACAAAAAAAGTCAAAATGTGTTTAATAATACAATCTCTTTTTGGGCTTAGTTTTGGTCAGTTGCATGTACAAATCCCCAAACTATCTAGCCTGGCTGACACCCTACTCAAAGGCATGACTTCATAGTCTGGAAAGACTGTTTTCATTTTGTCGGCCAGAGGCGTTGATTATGAACAGGATGCGCCCTCGTTCTTGAAGGTGATGTTTTCTGCTGGTTGGATATCACCATTTCAAATTGTTATGACAAAGAATCTAGTAGCTACCCCCGACTTAAGGAGTTACAGCACATTTTAAATTTTAATCAAGTTTAACAGACACTCTAAACGATTTACAGGAAGTGCGTACATTTTAAGAGAACTAGGTGAAACAACCACACAGTTAGTTATCAGCAAAGGTATTCCAACACCAGATCTGTTAAGATGTTTGCGTCATTCTTCCTTGCCTCACTTCCCTAAAGAACAAGTATAGGGGGTAGTGATGGTCTGATGTTAATTCACTTGATCAGGGACTTGATCGTCTCATTGGACACTCGCCAGCAGAATAGGACCTGGAGTGTGGATGGACATTTTTACATTAAACCTCTGTTTAAGATAAAACTCAATGTAAATGACTCATCAGTGCTGGACCACAGATTTGATGGGAAAATGCCTCACGTGAAATGTGTCTTGTGTCCGTATTGAGATATCTTACATGCTGTGATAAGGTGATATTAATCTTAACAGCCCAAAAACATCACCCTGCTAGCGTTAATGATTGATGGAAGCAATATCACGCCAAGGTGTCACACATACATGTGTACAGAACTGGACGGTAGATGTGAAGTTGAGTAATGAGTGTAATATGTTACGTGCGCAGTGCCTGCCTCTGTCATAAATCACAGCGATGAAGGTGGCCATTTAAATGTCTATATGCTGAACAGTACAGAGAACGGTATTAAACAACTTGAACTGAGATGTTCTGCTGTCAGCTGTAGTGTGTACGTCATCCCTCTACACCAGGTATATCCTACCTGTGACCACAACGATGTACATCACATGATCTGGGAATCTGCACAGAGAAAAAACAAAGAATTCCCGTCTGATATCTGATTAATCCATAGTGAGGATTAATGGTTTTCCTCTGGAGCGCAACAGTTCAGCGGGTTGACCCGATGTTGTGAAATCAGGCCCTCATCCAGAAAACAGAAAATTGCTCCATCGTTTCGATCTCTTTACCAGAAAACTTTGGCAGTGAGTCCCTCAATTAAACTTGAATAAACTCTACCGGCTGAGATAGGTTCCAAACTACCTCAAAAAATAAGATAGAAAGGGGTGTGGTGAATGGGAGTTATGCCAGGGCTAAGGGCTGTTCTTAGGCAGGCCTCATTGATACCGCCCACAACCTTGGTCCATTGACACCAAACACCACCCTGAGGGGCCTTATTACTATCATAAACCTGTTACCAACACGATTACAACTGTAATAACATTGTTTCTGTTATACCCGTGGTGTACTGTAGCATAAACCATGGCGTTCAGTTATTCAGCATTCTGACTTCCAACCACCTGGTTTATAATATGATGTAAGTGGAGTGGAGAGCGTAATGAGCTTAGTTCTGGACTTTCCAACAGTCACACATCAGGTTTTGATTTAGCCTTTCAGTTTTGGTTAGGTTGCTTACCAATAACCATGAATCACATAGATAATACAGACACATTATTTCAAAATAAAAGAAATTCCCCAGAAATTCCGTTTCTTTAGGCTGCCAAATTTTATGTAACTAGCAACTTGCACATTTATACATTTGTAGGTTAGTTCCTATCCCAACTGCAGCTGTCCCTTTAAATATGCTAAATATGGGTATGAAATATGGGGGAACATTGAGCGTTGAAGATTAGAAGAAATGTGGGGCTTGGAATGTGCTGCTTGAATGTTTTCCAGGTACAGTGAGTAAGGCTGCCCAGGTCATCTGTCCTTCAGATATATAGAAGCCTTTTCTGACCTGGCCCTAAATCTGGTAATGCCTGGGGTGTGGGATCATTGTGGAGGTTTTTCACTGAATCTCACATGGGGATGTGTGTGTGTGTGTGTGTGTGTGTGTGTGCGCATTTATTTGGGGTGGGGTTTTCATTGAGTCATTGCTTGTCTTCAACCAGCCAGCATTCTCTCTAAACAAGACACAGCCTACTGGGCCTTATAATCCTATGAAGACTGTGTTGCCAGACTCACAGGGAGCTATAGATTTCATTGCCTGCTTCACATTAGTACAAAGTGAAGGGGTTGCTGTATAGCTGACAAGGAATAACTCTTGGTAAAGTGTGGGGGGTGGTGGTCCCTGTTCTAACCTTAGGACCAGATTATAAGTCAGTGTGTGGACACAGAGGGATATACTGGAGAAAATTGTCAGAAAAGGGAAGTGGAGAAAAATGGATCTTGGAGAATTCATGCAGGGCGCATTGCAAGCCACAGCACTAAAGCTCTACCACAGAAAAAGGAACAGGTTATGTTTTCCTCTCTGCATATATTTATGCCAGAACTGTTCAATAGTTTTGGCCATCTGAGAAAATTGCTAATGGCTATTTCTCAGGGCATTAAGTGTATTTGCTTGTAAAAACATTGTATAACATTAAAATGAATAAATAATTAACATTTATATAATAAATTCAGGTTAAATGATTCCTCAGCAACTGTTGGGGTCATCTGGCATCAAAGTATTACAAGAAATGACCTTGTAAGGTGTGCTGAATGAAGAAACCATTATTGCAGAAAGGCAACAAGCAGAAGATATAGAATGTTTTTGGCTGCAACACATGAAACATTTTTGTGGGGGTTTTTGTGTGGATCTAGAGAAATGCTTTTTTTATTTTCCTGCTGGAAGATCCAAAAAAGATCATGTTGTAGCCTCCTGGCAGAGGCAGACAGATTTTGCTCTAAAATCTCCTGGTGCTTAGCAGAGTCCATGATGCCATGTTTCTAACCAGGTTTCCAAGGCCTTTGGATGCAAAACATCCCCATAACGTCACATATCCAAAACCATATTTCACAGCAGGGATTCATTTATTTTCTGCATGACCATCCTTCTTTCTAGGCCAATACCACTTTTGGGTTTGTGACCCAAAAGCTCATTTGACCATAGAACTGGTTCCAGTCGAAGTTCCAATTAGGTTTAGCAAACTCAAGGTGCTTGTGTTTGTCTTAATGAGAGTAGTGGCTTTCTTCTGACAAAACGTTCAAAGAGCTTGTTGGCATTGTGGTGCCATCTAATTGTAGTTTTGCAGACTTGGTGATTCAGTCAAGGTGTATAAAACTGTTATCCTTTTAGGATTGTTTATCTCTCAAACCATCTCTCTCACTGAGCGTGGGGGGAAACACACTTATTTCTAATGACTCAAAATTACTTAAACAAATATAACTTTTGTACAATATCAGTGGCAAGGCATTTCGATCAATGTTTCATAAGAATTTCTGCGGGTGCCAATAATCATGACACATGCCTCAGTGATGTTCTAGTTAAGAATGTTTTTTACTTTTACCTGGAGCAAAGGTTAGATTTCTCTTTGTATTTTCAGGGTTAGGTTAAGCTGGTAAATGCAAATATTTTAATGGCCTTTTTTGCTATTTACGAAGGGGCCCAGAAATTCTGGAGGGCACTATATAAAAGCCAAGCTATTTTACCTAGACTTGCTGCTATTAACCCTATCCTTTGAAATGCAGCGCCATATTAGCCAAGGCTTGTGGCAGCTGTGCTGTACTGGGATGACTATTAGCTGCAAGGCTACGGGGGGGGGGGCACAGTTGACATTGAGGAATTTCGTAAGGCACCCTGTTTCCACCCTGTAAAACGAAGGCTGCAGTGCAGATGCAGACACACCGTCGGGCCGGCTTCATAACTACTCAGGGAATGTCTTTGATCCGGCACCTGTGAGGAGGAGAAGTGAAGCCATGGTTTCTTCTGATATCTAGCTAACCAAAGATACACCAACGAGCCCCTGGATGTCTGGATGTGAACTGGGTCCTGGATTCTGTTGCCGTTTGCAATCTTTCACACCTTCAAAGTGAACCGAGGCCGCGAGTGTCAAAACAAATGAGGACCGGTCTCTACGTTAAAACACCTGATGTGATTACATTGGTTGCTGATGTTCCCTTTGCTGTCTGTATGTACCAGCAATGCAACCACATTCTGTTTAGGTGCTACAGGATCGACTACTGAAAACCAAGGTGATATATTGTCATTTCAGTCAAACGCCTGCTTACTCTCATCCTACCACATGGCCTGCATTCTAGTCTTAAGCACAAATATGGCATTCAGCACCAAATCTAACAGGGAACAGTGAAGGAATCTGTGGGCCACAGCTGGGATACAATATACAATACAAGTCAGACATTCCTGGACACACAGTCATCTGGAAAGCCATCGCTAGAATTCATGACTCATACCTAACACAGTCTACATAGACACATAACAATGGTTACATAAGCATATTTCTGAGGAACACCTCATTAACAGTTGTCTACAGTGATGTCCTTACGTTTACAGCACAAATGGGCGGATGCCGGTTGCATGAACTGTATAGCCCTGTGTGTTTATCTGTGGCCTTTTGCCCACTTCTCATCCGGGCCCCTCCCTCTCCTCGCAGAGTGTCTCAACCTTCACTCAACTGAACTGGCTGTTTTCATCCCGACGGGAGGAGGTGGGAGAGAAAAGTCATAGGGGTTTTATAAAGAAAAAAAGGAAATTCATCATTGTCCATACAGTCTGGAAAATGTCCTCTTCACCTAAGGACCCATCAAACACAACAAGTATCCAATCTGATAGGGTGGCTGTTTTTGTATTGAGGCATTAAGTGTTACCATGGTAATGGCAGTTTGTTAGCGATATGGGAGTTGAGGAATGCCTTTATATTGGCTGGTAAGATATGTCTGGTTGAAAGTTAAGCTCAGCAAGAAGCTAGTAAAAGTAGTTATTATGGCCCATCGTAGGAATGCTGTCTTGCTATCGGCCTGATGTGGGGAGAGACCAGCGACTTTAATTGCTGCGAGTGAAATAGCGCACTCTGTCTGTGGCCAGCAAACTCAGACTGACAGTCCACAGGCCAGCTTTCCATTCCAGAGGAAACAAAGAGAAATGGGTTGTCTATAGACAGGGCAGCAGTGCTGAGAGGAAGCTGTGCTAAGTCATTCCAACAACTTTGTGGTCTATCAATTACAATGTGTTGTTCTTCAGCCTCATCTTATTGTACTTGGCTTGGCATTTACATTGCAGTAATACTAACCCATCTTTGCCATTTTAAAAATAATCGGTTGTTGGTAGGCTTTATACTCTAGCAGGTAATATTATTAAATGACAGAATATGAACCTTCATTTCACAATGAGCTCAAACCTGTAAAACTGTCTTGAATTGCGGATGTTATCTCCTGTGGTATTTTAAATAAATTGATTCTAGTAAAATTGCATCCTACATCCCAAAAGACCTTCAGCATACATCACACAAGCAACGTCAAAATAAACATACAAGCTCTTTGTGCCAGTTGAAAGAGTGGTAGTTGAAAAATGCCTGTTCACTCCCCACAGTGCCTCAATACCTGAACCGCTAGTTCACACTCCAGACGTTTTTGTTTCGCATAACAGTCAATAACTCAGTGTTGAGATCTGATGAAGGAGCGCTTTGTATTGAATAATTTAACTGTCAATTGAATATACTGTATATGTCATACAGTACCTGATCCTTGTTGTTATCATAGACCGGAGCATGGCCTTTAAAAATTTAAAGAATGGAACATCAACTCTAAGGAAGTTAAAACTACTGAGGCAGCTCACAGGAGCTATGTGAACAAAAATGTGTATTCCCTACACTCAGCTACTCTCTCAGTCAGATTAAGTGACAGGAATTTATCAATCAATCAAGTACATTTTATAAGGCCTTTTACACATCAGCAAACCCCAAAAAGCTGACGAAAACAAGATATAGACAGAAGGTTCTCATCTTTACACAAGCTTGGCATCAGTAGAGTGTAAAAAAAAAAGATTGGTTCTCCCCTAATGAAGAAATGCCTGCTCAACATAAACCTTAAGCATCCAGAGCAGCAGAGTTAATCAGCTAGACAGGCCCCATCCGATGGGTTGTCAGACAGCAGGGAACCCAGACGCCTTTCCCATTTGGTAAATGTCACTCTCCTCCGCTGAGCCAGATATGTCTTTAAAAAGTTTCTGCAGACGACAATTTAAACATCACTTATAAGAATGCACTGCAGCTGATGTCTGAAACATTTCCCATCCCCGCAGAGCAGAGATCAAAGATTTGACCTCCAGCATCCTGAATATCGGGATCCCCCTGTCTCCGCAGAATGCGTCACGTACAGTACAGATCAGCGGAGGCGCTACCTATTTCCTAACCCTAGAAGTGCGCACATTGACACATGCTGTTCACACTGTTATCATGGGACGTATGGGACCTGTGATAGATCCTCGTGTCAGATGTAAGAGTGGGAATTGATTCCACATTACTACCCTCTGACCAAGTCCACAAACCTCTGCGGACGCGCATGCGCGCTATCCCGCTGCCAAGGAATTCAGCTGCCCCAGGAGAATTGTTCGAGTCCATCTCAGGTTTCTGTGGCTTGTAAAATCCTCTAGCGAGCAGATTTATAGTGCAGAGGTCCTGTTTAAAATGTACAACAAACATGACTAATAGCCCTGTCTCTCTCCTGGCCAATAACAGAAACTCCAAACAGATGTATTCAACCTCTCTCTTATGCTCTCTAGCTCTCACATAAAACTTTCCATTTGGCCGGGTGTTAAAGAAATAGGAATAGAAATAGGCAAGGGATAAAAGTAGGTCTGCCAAAAGCACCAGGGAACAGTGCTCTGTATTGTTTGACATATCAATTTCATTATCAGACAAGATAGCAGCATAGAATACTGCTCTTCTTATATTTATCCCCTAATGGATGAAGGAAACATTCACTGGAAGTTTTGAAGTCTCCTTGGCTTTATATGTAATAAGTAAGAACATACACTTATGTCTCTGATTGCCTGTACATGCTGTCCCCAGGGTTTGGGGAGTAGGGAGGTAAAAGCTGAAGTTAGACAGTTGTTAGATCAATCTTTATCCTCTGTCTGACAATCTCAGCTTTTAAAATCATCAGCGAACAAGGTTTTTGTGACATTCTAGGGCTATTCTTTTCTCTTTTTTTAGGAAAACTGTTCTTAAAACAGACTCATTGTTCCTGCCAGGCAGTCCTAAAGCTGATTTCCCTCATCTTCTCTGATTTGACAACTGCCACCTCACTCAGTGAGAGTTCTGGAAGGCACCTGTCCAACAAGTGTAAAGTCCTGGCTAGGTCCAACGATATTACCTTCTCTCCCAAGCCTTGGTCTAGAACTGTGATGTCAGCCACCCAGGAATGTGTTTGCACTCACTGCCCAGACAGTGGAGGTTTCTGGGATGGCCAAAGAGGAGCTCAGAGATATTTCTCAGTGAGAGACTCAGAACACAGCCAGCAAAACTCCGGACTTCCTCCTCAGCTTCCTCTTTGCGTCTGACCCAACAGGCATATGTTCCACTGCTCTTTATTTGTAAACAAGTGCGGTTTCACTATATTCCACCAGACAAGATAGATGCCAGTTATATAACAGTTACAGAATGGTTTGTCTGATCATTCAAGAAAAAAATAAGTGTTTTGTGTTTAGTCTCTCTGCTTACGGTCACTTCACTCCACAGGGACAGACCTGGCATCATGGCGTCAACACAGAACTCAAATACCTCAATATCATTACATATCATTACAATATCATTACAATATCATTACATATCATTACAATAGCATTACAATATCATTACAATATCATTACAATATCATGACAATATCATTACATATCATTACAATATCATTACATATCATTACAATATCATGACAATATCATTACATTTACATTTCAGTCAAGTAGCAGATGCTCTCATCCGGACTCACAGTTGATATCTTAATGTCAATTGTCAGATATGCCACTGAACTACCTCATCCAATCTCATGTCGTGGCTGGTGAAAACCCTTGTGTAACGGTGATTTTGCTGCAGTGCGGTGCAAGGAAAAGTTCCTGGGTGAAACAGACTGAAAAATGCTAGGTAATGCATTGCACTGCATTACCTAATTTGCATCTAAATCCCTGTTTTAAATAATCACACCGAGGACGTTCATACGGCATTGTCCAGGTGAGAGGACACCTGTGTCCCAAATGGCTATGCTGCCTGTGTACAGAAGTGTCCTAATTTGACTGGAGTTGTATGGTTCTTAGTTCCATTTGGAACGTGTCCTCTTCCAGCAGCAGCAGGCCAGTCAGATGAACAAATACTGCCCTGCCCCTCAAAGTGGTGAGAATGCCCTTTACCTCTGCTACCACCCCACAGCACTGTCATTAAATATTCAGCAGGTGCCTCATTATTAGACTGGCAGTCACTCACTGGCCGTATCCCAAGCGGCAATCTATTCCCTACCTAGTGCACTACATTTGAGCCGATCCCTGTATGTCTCGGTTAAAAGTAGCGCACCATAATAGTATACAACTTGGAACGCATTATAATACTATACCATCGCTGACTTCATCTTGGTCTTGTCAGAATACATCATTGGAATGTATTGTATATTTACCTGGCGTCATGTTTCGGATCATATTTCGGCATAGAATTGTATTTTAAAGCCATAGTCGGTGGCCCTTTCACAAGAACCGTTGGAATTTAAAGCATGCTACTTAAGGAAATGTTTCCATTGTTTTTGTTTTGCATGCCAAAATAATAGGCTTGCAGTCGGAATTATAGTGTTTCACAAGATTGTCTGGTCTGCTCAGAAGAATGTGACGGAAACGTAATCATTCTTTCAGAAGAGTACTGGGGGTTTAGCTGAGTCATGTTGAAATACCCTTTTATTTGAAGACCTTTGGAGGGTTTGAAAGATAGGACAAATGAGAACAGAGAGAGTCCAAATGGTAGAGAGAACACTGAAATTACAGATAGCATTGTGCAAATGTTCCACTCTCCTCCATAATCACTTATTTCTATTACAGCACATTTATCTCTAAGATTACAGGACCATTTGCCAGCCCCTTATTTCTACCTAGGTCACCTATTCATTTAAATACGGTATAATTGAGCTATTAGCTATCACGCTGCTTGCAGGGCCTTGCTCCCTTCACATTCTCCTGATGGTAATAAGCTACTGTTGACTGGGCCTCTGTATATTGTATCTTTATATCCTCCTGACTCTATGATATGAAGGAGTGAACGTTTCAGCATCAGTTAGCAATTATACAGTAACCTTTAGCAACCTTTGCACATATCTGACATGGCATTCACTGGCTGGAATATGGAAATGGCTGCAAACCGAAGATATGGGCATTTATTAATTAGAGGATTCAAACCCTGCATGCTGATTGAAAGCAGTTCTACTGTACATACAGACTATACCGCTGGCATGACAAAAAAAAAAACTTTTTACTAATTGCATTGGTAAGCAGTTCGTAATTTACGTTTAAGATTTAAGAATAATTTTTGCTTAATTCTACACTCTTCAAGCTTCTCAGTGCAATAGGCTTAAAACAGTAGGTTGAAAGCATGCTTTAATCAACTGTGCTCTTCATGTCCACGACAGCACTTAGTAGAAACAACATAAGTCAACATGGTTTATTCACCAGTACATCTGAAACTTATCCTCAGCCACCAATGCCTCCTATCATGAAGACCGGTCATTATCAATCTGCCAATGATATCTGAAATATTTAACTTAGGCCAGGAACTCTTTGGGCCTGTGGCCTTTGCATGTCAATAGTAAAAACAAGCCACATATGATCGACTTGTTTTTTCAGTTTTTCCTCTGCTGGGCGGGTCTCAACTGAGTCTTTAATCTGGACCTTGTTTGTTTTTCCTGAGTGCCCAATGATTGGCTTCACCTGAACTGACAGGAAAGGGTCAAAAGACCAATCAGGAAGTCCCCTGCTATGGCCAAACCAAACAAAGTGTCAGCCGTGTGAGGAACAGCATGACCTGTCTCCAGCCATCATTGTATACATGGAATGTAGAAATGAATCTGCCCTCCTTAACCCTTAATTACACCAGATGGTGTTACCCTCAGGCATACCTCTGAATAAGTCACTGGGGCATCACCTTCTACAAATTATGAGCACATTCATCGCCTTAATGTGAATCAAATCATACTTCATTTATATAGAACATTTCCACTTTGCTTTATGGATTCCACTTCACTTTAAATATTAAATAAAATGGGCAAAATAATGTTTCTAAACAAAACAAAACATTTTAAAGAAAACAGTAGGCTTCATGTGAAGAATACAGAGCCATGAATAAGACTGATAGTGATTCATACTATGTAGTGTGATAGAATATCAACATCAGTCTGTCTGCACCACTTCCACTGACCTTCAAGCCCACCCTCATGGCCCAACACACTGTCTATCACACCCTTCATGTCCTGCCCCGCATCATTACAAGGAGCCGTTGAAACATAGAACCAGTCCTCCTGGACCCCTCGACCCTGGTGGTACTTCTAACACCTAGGGAACCAGGTCAGTCAGTCATACAAGCAGCTCCATGCCTCTGAAGTGCCTTGTCAGTAGTCAACTCGCTCAGTCATTCTGAATACAGCCTCACGTTTCCGCTCCCTGGAATCCATCTCCATCCACCCGGTACCTCAAACTAAGAGGGTGTGGGGGAGGAAGGAGTAGTCATCCATCAAGTTCAGTCTGGTCCGTGTCGTGGGTGTTAGCACCCCCAACTAACCCTCCATCACAAACCTCATACCATCCTTCCATCTGGGACCTTGGTCCACCAACCCTCCATCACAAACCTCATACCCTCCTTCCATCTGGGACCTTGGTCCACTAACCCTCCATCACAAACCCCATACCCTCCTTCCATCTGGGACCTTGGTCCACCAACCCTCCATCACAAACCCCATACCCTCCTTCCATCTGGGACCTTGGTCCACTAACCCTCCATCACAAACCCCATACCCTCCTTCCATCTGGGACCTTGGTCCACTAACCCTCCATCACAAACCCCATACCCTCCTTCCATCTGGGACCTTGGTCCACCAACCCTCCACCCCAAACTCCATACTCTCCTTCCATCTGGGACCTTGGTCCACTAACCCTCCATCACAAACCCCATACCCTCCTTCCATGTGGGACCTTGGTCCACCAAACCCAATACCTTCCTTCCTTCTGGGACTTGTGTAAGCGCTAGCACAGAGTCCTGTCTGGCTGGACCGGATATACATTCCAGGACACAGGGACAGCTTAGCACCATCTGTCATCCAGCTAACTGAGGGGCTGTCTGGGTTGCACCACCTTTGTGTCTGGGCCCCAGATTCTCCGCCCTGCAAAGCCAGTCCCCGGTCTGGGAAGCATCCTAAATTGCACCCTATTCCCAATTTAGTTTACAACTTTTGACCATCTCATAAATCTCAAGTCAAAAGAAGTGTGCTATGTCATGAATAGGCTGTAATTTGGAATGTTTTCCAGAATTGGCGAACCAAGGTTAAAGAGGCCTGGCCATCGGTGACTTTGAATGCTGTTTGGAATTGTTTACAACTGACCTGAAACTCCTCATCATTAAAAATTACAGCCATGATCACAGGCTGCAAAATCTTTTAATTTGCTTCCAGCCTAAAACCACACAGCATGTGATATTATATTGTTTGTAATTACAAAGAAAAAATATAAATAAAATTATAGCTGGTTAGGTACCGAGTTCTGTTAAATGCAGAATCCATCAGTAAGCTCACATTTGTTTCTGAGACACAAATATTTATGTTAGGTTCCACACTAACGTCAATTTGAGCATCCAAAAATAAAATTAGTTAATGTATAAATGAAAAATAAAATATCCTTATTATTGCTAAAGTATATATTTTGGAGCATATATGTGACCAGCACATGTAGACAGATTCTGTCCATTATGAATTTGGACAGTCCATGTCTTGATCTAAGACATAAACCTAGTTCATTTTCTTTCATTAACATCAACAATTAATTTGCTTCATTAGTACGACACATCGATATTTCTTTATTTAAGTCCACATTTTGTGGGTATGTACTCCCTAAATGGGTAAAACACAAAGTATGATTTATATATTGTTTGTCCAATTGTGAGAAATCAAGTTGTGATTTTAAATACAAATTCCACACCCACAACGTTGTAATAGCCCTCACAATTTGCCTTTACTTGGTCTCCAGATGTCAGGCATTGATAGCCTACATCTGATTCCAATGTATTAATTTAGTCAGCACCATTATAAACCAGAGGCATTCAAATCCCTTTCACATTTTTTCCTTTACTATTTTGTACAAGGGGATGTCAGTGGTACCATTTGGTAGTCATTAGTGTTGAAGAAGGAAATCAGAGGAGGGGAGAAGTGGCAGTGGGGGTGTGGTAGGGGAGAACACAGGAAGCAGTGCAGGAGACTACTGACTACCTCCACATGCAAACTATTAGCCTTATCAGACAGCCCTACCATGTTAAATCTGACAAAGTACAGGAGATTTAATACAGATAAATGTGTCTGTATTCACCATAGCTGGGGAAAGTGTGTACACGTGTGTGTGTGTGTGTGTGTGTGTGTGTGTGTTCGATATAATGCAATTACTGCAGCAATTCATTTGCAACCGTGCCATATGTTTGTGTTCAGAGCACAAAAGCATAATTATACAACCCTGGCTGTCTTCTCCAACGTCCAGTTTAACTGGGTCCAGTACAACTGTGTGCAGGTGGGTATGTTTGCATTAACACAACGGACTGCATATATGAAATATGAATGAGCTTGTATGTGATGCAGAATTGCTATATGAATAATGCATGTTCGCGCCGTTAAATGAGGTGTAGTGACTTGTGTATATTTAGAAATATTATCTATAAATATTTACGTCAGAAATATGGTGAGCACAGATAAACCTTGCATTTCAATGACTCGCACCTCACAGACCTTTCCTAACGTTTATACCTTATTTTGAAGACAGCAGAAGATCTCTGCACTTTAGTATGACAGGGGAAGGGAAATTAAGTGCTGAAATCTCCAAGAAATAGAAATAACAGAGTGGTGGCACAGCGCAGATGTTCATGATCTCCACGACAACCTGTTCCTTCCTGGTAGGGAGACGTCTAAATGACGTATCAGTGCAAAGATATGCCCTTTATCCCCTGCACACCAGAAAACTGAAATAACACATTAGCAGATGACAAAGCGAGGGCAACCATTGAAATGAGGCATATAATGGAAAAAGTCAGACAGAGTCCACTGCTTTCATTCGCTTCATACATTCATGCGACAGACATCTGCCATTTCTCATTAATCAAGACAATATCATAGTAACTGTCGTCAAAATATAATATTAACGACTATACCCCCATCTTTTAGAGACACAGTTACACACTTTTTCTCAGAAGGTGGTTTGTTAATTATGCTAGGTATAATGTTTCTGAAAGCATTTAGGGAACGGGCAATTAATTGAAAAATAGATCATCCACTTGTGAAATGTAGCCAGATGATTGCACTGAGAGCTGCATTTTGAGGTGGCTGTGGCTTGAGCCTAGCTACATCACCAAGTTTCAGGTTCTATTCATCCTTGCAAAACATCCGCGAATGGCATTCCACTCAGCATGACACAGATAGGTAACAGCATTCGAATAACCCCACCCCAAAAAGTTTGGGTCCCATATTTTTCAAATCTTGATTACGCTTCAAAAGTTTCCTTTAATGAGGCCCATGGCCTCCCAGCCGGCCGGTGGCGGCCCACGCGGTGAAGTCACTGTTATTCCAAAATCAGCTCTGGAGCCTGCAAGCCTAACATCCAGGCCCCAACTAATGAGATGGAGCAGTCACATACAATAAGTGTCTGATAAGCCAACACAATGTGTATGTTCCAATTGGCACCCTATTCCATATATAGTGCACTACTTTTAACCCAGAAGATGCAGACAATAAAGAAGTGATGCCACACATTCCATCTCTCTGCCAATTTGGCCTCACGGCAGGAAGTAACATTCTGTATGATTTTCTGAGGCACTTCATCAAATAGGTTATATTATGCTAGGTTAACCCATTAGACCCCAGAATGGCCTTTCTTTAAATTACTGGAATGGCCACGAAAGGCCATGTTTATTTAACAATCATATTTGTGTGAATATCATAAAATAAACAAACTAAAAACCTTCAACTGTATTCATGTGGGTTTTGTCATTAACAAGAAACCAAAAACAGGTTATGCTGTCATTTGACTTTTTTTATTTATATGATTACTCAAAATGGCAGCACCAAAGCGGACAGTCTTTCACATTAGATAATAATGTTTTATGTTGTTTGGTGATACAGAACTGGAATAGTTTTTTCTCTTTGAAAATGTTAATGATGTTGAGGTAAACTAGTTGTGTGTTTTCTCTTTTTTCTTCTGATATCATTGATTTATGGAAACTGCCCCAGCTGCTTGCTATAGCTAACTAGTCAGCTAACCGCCTGGTTCATTTGTACACAAGTCTACTTAGAAAAGTTGTGCGCACACAAAAGTGTTCTTCTCTCTCAAGGAGATGATTTATTACTTTCACAAGCTAGCCATGAGTGGAGGCAATAATGTTATGGTTAGGGTCATACTAATTTTATTGTCCCAGATTTACATCTGGTCTATGAGGGCAGGCTGTTCTCATAGATGATGTACAGGGTGGAGGCTGGATGGAGCATCACAGTGCTGGAAGTTGAAGAGACAGAGTCACATTTCCTATTAAACTTAAAGGAATGGAGTGATTTAATTTATTTTGGAAGAGCTATAGGGCCAGTGACGCAATTGTTTTTGGATAGGATTTTAGCATTAATCGCTACATCAAAACTTTCAAGGTCAATTCATCATGGCTGAAACAGGAATCAATTTTGTAAATCTTTTTTGGCTAACAATTTTTGTCTGATCTTTTTCGGCTAAAAGCAACCATTCGTCTAAATTCATAAATCTTTTGAAGTAAATGATGGACTGTCTCTGTGCATGCAACTCCCTCACTTAGAGAGAACAGGGTTGAGCTAGCACAAGTTCAGCATCATCTGGTTATATTGCTCTACCCCCACTAATTTGATTTTATTAGAACTTGAACTAACAATTATCTACATGAAAAACTAGCGTTCTCTCACAGTCAAAACACAACATTGGCAAACCCAATCAATTATGGTAAATATCATGTACATATTATATGATAACTATCAGCCGCCGGTTTAAAGTTTCTCTCCATAGATTGCTCGTAGATTGCTTACCCAATTTTCTTTTTAAATGCACATATATGACATAATCGCTTGTAAATTCAATAACTCCCTGATCACATGACCTAGATGCTTCAAATCACTGTTATAATCTTCAGAGGGACGGCTCACACATTGCACAGCCTTTGGTTTCCCAGTTCAGCACCATTTTGTCATATGTGTGTATTTTAAAAATTGGGATTGTAGGTAGTTTGTCACCAGTGTTGGGGAGTAACCCATTACAAGTAATCTGTTACATGTAACAGATTACAAGAAAACAGTAACAGTAATCCGTTACATTACCAACAAAAATATTATAATCGGATTACAGATACTTTTGAAAAAATGTATGATTACTTCTTGGATTATTTCAACTGAAAAAGAATAGGTGTGCGAAATAATTATAATACATTGTATGCAGGCTTGGAACTTCGTCATTTTAGGTGCAAGGCCATTCGGCCTTCGGTTTCACAAAAATGTTTAGGGCACAAAAGGCCACATGACAGGGCACAAAGGCCCTTGAGTGAAATCTGTTTCATTTCACAAGTTTTAGTTGAGAGCGTTCACATGACAACAACAAACAGGCTGTGGTATTGACAGTTGAGGCTAGCTAGCCAGAGGCATAACATTACCTCAGTTACCCAAAAGTAAACCGCGAAGTATCCTTTAACATCACAATTGCCTGCGCTAATGAGTATGACCTAAATAAACAAATTATGACTTGTTTGTGCACGGAGCAAGTAATTCTTGTTTTCTATTCTTTCACCACAAACGCTGCCAAGTCGAGTGATGTAAAAACGTTACTTCTCAGAGCTTTCAAAAAGCGTTCAGGTGTATTCTCCCACTCGGAGGTCGGAACTTTCCCACCTCCCAGTGGCTTATCAACGCACCTTCAAAAACAGAGAGGCTTGATTGAGAAGCCCCTGACTGCAGTGTGCAGTTCGGGCTGAGGTTCATGAAGGTGTCAACAAAAGCGAATCTCAATCGAACCTATCCTACATAGATACAAATACAAACCTTGTTGCTTAAGCTTGCATGAAGTTTACTTAATAATTTAATAAATAAACTCATAAAACCCATCGGTGCAAAATAAAGGTAACTTACAGAAATGAGGAGAACCAAGAACATGCAGGAAAGGGAGTGTAGTGATGTAGTAGCCACAACAAATAAATCATTATGGAAAACGTACACATACTATCAGAAAGGAACGAAGTGGGTAGCGAAGGATTAAAATGTGTAGTTAATTTTAGTTGTATTTGTCTACTTACATTTTTATTGGGTATTTTTGTTTCATGCCTGAAGGTACTAGTCTGACTTTTACAGTAAGTTTCCATTTTGATATGATCATTTATTTTATAGGCCTATAGTGTATATTATGTATATATATATATATATATATATATATATAAAATACACACATTAAATGTGGTAGTAGTTGTTTTATCTGCTTATAAGCTATAATATTATTGAAAAACTACACTGTAAGAGAATGTTTCCACTCGTTACATGCGGTACTTTTAAGATAAGCATCTTGTCCCAGCTTCTGTCTTGGATTGTAGATTTAAAACTGAGTGGGTGATGAGGCATGATCAGGTGCGTAACCAGTTTAGAGACAAACCCGACCGCAAAGGTAGAGAAGTACAGAAATGATAAGAAATGCATCATGCACCATAACATCATCCAGAAGCCACAGACTCTAGCCAAACTCGTCTTTCTAAAAATGTTTTCCAAGTTACTATAGACAGACATTTAGAGTCAGTTTTTGAGTTATGTTTTTACAGCCAATATATGCAATGTATATGCTAGTCAAATGCTGAGGGCTTAATATTTGAAAGCATGCGATTTGCAATTTCTTGACATGTAGCCCATTGATAGAATATATATTTTTGTTCCTTTTTGGCTGCGTGCTGATACGGCTTTTTTTGTTTCAATTTAATTGAATTCAAAGCAAGTAAATGTACTATTTTATTTTATCAATTCTATAGGCGAAATGTTGTTTAAAAACGCTGAGCATCTGATTTTCTTGCCAGCCGATAGTGTATCGGAAATGCTTTACTATTTTCTTGTCGTATAAAATTAATAATAAGCAAATAATATAGTGGTACTTGTTTGGGTGTATACATTTTGGCTAAAAGACTGATAGACAAATCTGTAGACTATTTTGAATAATGATTACTTTGTATCCTCATCCTTGGCCACGAAAGGCCTTGTATACATTTTGGCTAAAACGTTTGACTCCGCCCACATTGATCCTCGCCCGAACTGCACACCGCAGTCAGGGGTACTTGCCCCGAACTGCACACTGCAGTCAGGGGTACTTGATTTGATTTAGGTAATCACTAAATAAGTCAGCTATCTATCGATAACTACAGCGGATATAGAAAGTCTACACACCCCAGTGAAAATGCCAGGTTTTTGTGATGTAAAAGAATGGGACAAAGATAAATCATGTCAGAACTTTTTCCTCTTTTAATGTGACCTATAATGTGAACAATTCAATTGAAAAACAAACTGAAATCTTCGAGGGGGAAAAATAAAATAAAAACCTGGTTGCATAAGTGTGCACACACTCTTATAACTGGGGATGTGGCTGTGTTCAGAATTAACCAATCACATTCAAACTCATGTTAAATAGAAGTCATTACACACCTGCCATCATTTAAAGTGACTGTGATTAATCACAAAAAAAATTCAGCTGTTCTAGTAGGATTTTCCTGACATTTTCTTAGTTGCATCTCAGAGCAAAAGCCATCCACAGAGAGCATCCAAAGCATCAGACGAATCTCATTGTTGAAAGATATCATTCAGGAGAAGGGTACAAAAGAATTTCCAAAGCATTAGATATACCATGGAACACAGTGAAGACAGTCATCATCAAGTGAAGAAAATATGGCACAACAGAGACATTACCAAGAACAGGACGTCCCTCCAAAATTTATGAAAAGACGAGAAGAAAACTGGTCAGGGAGGCTTACAAGAGGCCTAGAGCAACATTAAAGGAACTGCAGGAATTTCTGGCAAGTACTGGCTGTGTGCTACATGTGACAACAATCTCCCGTATTCTTCATATGAATGGGCTATGGGGTAGGGTGGCAAAACACGGGAAGCCTTTTCTTACAAAAAAAACATCCAAGCCCGGCTGAAGTTGGCAAAAACAAACATCAAGTCCCCCAAAAGCACGTGGGAAAATGTGTTATGGTCTGATGAAACCAAGGTTGAACTTTTTGGCCATAATTCCAAAAGGTATGTTTGGTGCAAAAACAACACTGCACATCACCCAAAGAACATCATACCCACCGTAAAGCATGGTGGTGGCAGCATCATGCTTTGGGGCTGTTTTTCTACAGCTGGAACCAGGGCCTTAGTCAGGGTGAAGGGAATTATGAACAGTTCCAAATACCAGGCAATTTTGGCACAAAACCTTCAGGTGTCCGTTAGAAAGCTGAAGATGAAGAGGAAGTTCACCTTTCAGCATGACAACAACCCAAAGCACACATCCAAATCCACAAAAGCATGGCACACATCCAAATCCACAAAAGCAAGAAGATTAACGTTTTGGAATGGCCCAGCCAGAGCCCGGACCTGAATCAAATTGAACATCTGTGGGGTGATCTGAAAAGGGCTGTGCACAGGAGATGTCCTCGCAATCTGACAGATTTGGAGCGCTTTTGCAAAGAAGAGTAGGCAAATATTGCCACGTCAAGATGTGCCATGCTAATAGCCTCCTACCCAAAAAGACTGAGTGCTGTAATAAAACCAAAAGGTGCTTCAACAAAGTATTAGTTTAAGGGTGTGCACACTTATGCAACCAGGTTATTGTGAGTTTTTTATTTTTCCCCCTCAAAGATTTCAGTTTGTTTTTCAATTGAATTTTTCACGTTATAGGTCACATTAAAGGTGGAAAACGTTTTGACATGATTTATCTGTCTCATTCTTTTACATCACAAGAACCTGGCATTTTAACAGGGGTGTGTAGACTTTTTATATCCACTGTAGCTAGCTTGCCTACCTGCATGTAGTCCATTCTTGTGGCTGTTATCAATTGCGAACTACAAAACAAACTTTCAAACAAACTGCTGACCGCAAGTTTTTCACAGTGGCATACTGCAGATTTAGTGCATGCGCGAAAAGGTACGAATATCTTGATTTTTATTTACAAAAATGTTAGTACCCTTTTCGAGAAATTGCTCTTCATTTTTCAACAATGTTTTGAAGCAATAAAACATGAATAAAACACAAATAACATAATAGGTTAACACATCCCTAGATTTTGGGTTATGTTCAGAAAAAAAGTCAGATTCAGATCAAGGGTTATTGGATTCATTGGAATGACTGAATAGCTGACAGACATTTAGTTTCTATTGTAAAGATGCAGCACAATCATATATAGGTGCTGGTCATATAATTAGAATATCATCAAAAAGTTGATTCATTTCAGTAATTCCATTCAAAAAGTGAAACTTGTATAATGTATACATTCATTCCACACAGACTGATATATTTCAAGTGCTTATTCCTTTTAATTTTGATGATTATAACTGACAACTAATGAAAACCCCAAATTCAGTATCTCAGAAAATTAGAATATTGTGAAAATGTTCAATATCGAAGACACCTGGTGCCACGCTCTAATCTGCTAATTAACTCAAAACACCTGCAAAGGCCTTTAAATGGTTAAAGCTACCAGTACCTGGTTTAAGGACCATGGTATCCCTGTTCTTAATTGGCCTGCAAACTCGCCTGACCTTAACCCTATAGAAAATCTATGGGGTATTGTGAAGAGGAATATGCGATACACCAGACCCAACAATGCAGAAGAGCTGAAGGCCACTATCAGAGCAACCTGGGCTCTCATAACACCTGAGCAGTGCCACAGACTGATCGACTCCATGCCACGCCGCATTGCTGCAGTAATTCAGGCAAAAGGAG